>NQII01003085.1:163023-204723 GCA_002778355.1 Clitarchus hookeri | reverse complement strand
ACGAGAGATGGGACATTGCATCTCCGAGGTAGCGATACAATTTGGATTTTCGCGTACGACCATTTCACGAGTGTACCGTGAATATTGGGAATCCGGTAAAACATCAAATCTTTGACATCGCTGCGGCCGGAAAAAGATTGTGATAGAACGGGACAAACGACGACTGACGAGAATAATTAAACGTGACAGACGTGCAACCCTTTCTCAAATTGGCGCATATTTCAATGCTGGGGCATCAACAAGTGCCAGTGTGGGAACTATTCAACGGACCATCATTGATATGGGCTTTCGGAGCCGAAGGCCTGCACGATATTAAGCAGGTGTACCAGTTTTTTTGGCTCTTCAGTGTATTATATGTGATAGAGTAACTTACGTAATTTTATAAAAGTCGTTGTGTTATAGCCTGAAAGTATTGTAAACGTATTATATACTGATTTAAATAATATTTTTGTGAAATTTTCAATTTTTTTTGTAATATGCCATAATATTGAAAATAACTTAAGTATAATTTTTTCATGTAAGAACATAGACGTTACTATTTACTTCTAAAGTAAATATTTTATACTCTGTTCAAAGAGAAACTGAATACGCGTTATTTTCATTTCGAGCTCTAATCTTTTGTCCACTGGAATAAAATGCGTCGAATGGTCCGCATGAACAGCCTGACTGTACGGAAATTGTCGGACAAGCCTTTAAAGCGACTGTAATGTGATACTAGAGGGAAGGGACAGGATGAGGGTGACTCACACTAATAGTCTGGCCAGCACGAGTGTCACTACTTGTTGTGCAGTCTGGTTTAGGTGCGCTGCCAGGTGTGTTGCGACCAAGTGAAAGCAGGCTCTACAGTGGTTGTGCGATGAAAGTAAAAGAATGTGGGTACACAGGAAGTGTTCAGTCGAAAAAGGCACGAGGTTTCCCTTCAAGAAAAAAGAAAAACAGAAGAGGCTTACCCCTAAATATCATAAAGAAACACCGGTAAGGTATAACATAATACTTATTGTTATACACAATTATTTTTAAAAATGTGTTTTTTTGTGCGCGCGTGTGTGCACAAAAAAGAGGGAGAAAAAGGGCGTTGGAAATGATGCATTCACGCGAGTGTGTATACACACACACACACACTCTCTCTCTTTCTCTCTTTCTTTCTCTCTCTCTCTCTCTCTCTCTCTCTCAAACACACAGAGAAGAGTAGAAGCCTTATTGTTGGTGTAGAAGATTGGCCGGAAGTAGAATGACGCAGCTCCACACAGATGCGACTTCTTGTAGGGGTAGGAACTTCTTGTTCGCTCATTCTGCGTATTGTAGAGGTTTTGGAATGTGGCCAGTTGGGTATGCATGTTACGGAGCATAGCCATGGCCGCCATTCCCGCTGTGTTCGGTAACAGACTCCATGTGTGAAGGTTAGCAGGATGTAATGACAGCAATAATTTTTTTTTTTCATTATGTATTAAATGTTTGATAATATATTTCAAAACATTCTAACTAAAAACTAATTTTTTCGATATTTTAATATCAGTTTTACGTAAGAATTGTTGCAATCCGGGACTGATCATCAGACCCTTTTCTTTTAATTCTTATTGCCTTACGGAAGCTTCACGAAGTATCTCGCAAGTGTATGTATATTTTATTTTTAGCATTACATGTAGGACTACTGTTTGTTAATTTTGAGACAATTTTTACTGTCTTCAGCAATCACACCCTCTGCTTATATTGTACAATACTGGCCCACAAAGTTACTAGAGAAGGATCAAATCTCCTGTCATGTACAGTCTTACTGGTTCATTCACTTATTTTGTTGTATTTTTATTCAACAACAAAATAAGTTATATATTCTTTCATTTAACATTAAAATACTTTCGAACCAGGCGGCTGCTATTTTTCAATAAGCGAGAAAAATTACAACTCCAGATTATTTAGGGTCGTTTACATCGTGTTTACAAACAAAAGTTTTTTTTTTACGTAAATATTTAAGAAACGTTTTAAATGCTTGGATATAACAATTTAAAAAATGTTTTCAGGCTTATTTAAAAACTTTGAAAGACGGAAAATGTTACATCTGATTTAGTACCTTATTTGGTGTTTGCCAGATGGCTAAGTCGGAAATGTTATTGGTTGGAAACTTACATGCATACATATGGTATACGTACGTATAGGTAGACATATACGTCCATGTAGGTAAATACTGGTATCACGCACACCTGATACACACAACAGTACACATAAGAATACACATAACACATAAGACTACCTCTTCAAGAACAGTGAGGTATGCGCAGAAAATTAGCATGCGATAAAATACTGCTTCTTCGCGCGCGTTACATAACTGAAGAACAGCGTTCTCGAGCGAGAATTACTTACCAAAACCTTCCACAAAGTATTTCCAAATTCTATTTTATACTTTTGAAAAATGTGGAAACAAAAAAAAAATGCAGTTTTGGCTATGCAGTGGAAATGTAACTTAGTTGATTTATAAGAGTCACCTGATTTAAGTAAATTTTTAAATTTTCTGTCCACAACAGTTTTGTAAGTCTATTTGTTTTTTTAAACCGATTACGTAAATAACCACATGCTTTTCATATAACGTAAAAGTAACTTACTGAACAAATATGTTAACATACCTGTTACTTGTTTCTTCTTAATAAATTTTTTATTTTCAAGTCTTACGTATATTTTGAGGTATAACAGCTCTATTTGCACTTCACCTAATATGTACATTGTAAATTATTAACCATTACATTAGTCATTACTATGCCCGGAGAAAATAAATTACTTTTTAAAATTAGAGGTAAAGAAAAATTTTGAGGAATACTATTTATTTATGAGTCTTTTGTTTGGTGGCGAAGTTGAGGCAGCAGCCTTGTCTTACTTACACACTTTTAAACCCCAATATAAACTTTCGATTTATAGTGCACAGAGAAAAACAAAATGTTACGTACACTAAATGCAATACAAAAAGCTCCAGAAGTTTGTTGTGATAAATTTTTCAGAACCTTATTATAATGCTACATTTACAGATTTAAAATATGGCAGTTTATATTTGTACGTTCAAGCTAACACAAGTAACATAAGTTCCTAGTTAAATATCCCTAGCAATTTAAAGTGTAACACTTGCAGGTTATATTAATGAATTTTTTTTGTGCACGATTTTGTCTGGTGGGGCGCAATCCTCACTTACACAGTCTATCAAATACAATCATTCGTTGCTACAAAATATTTTGCGGGAATTTTCATGTAAAATGCATATCAAAGTATTACCAAAATACGTATCAACACAATGTTAGAAGTACTACTGTATCAGCATATAATTAGACGAAAAAACCTGGCCGATGTTTTTTAAAAAAAAATTTACTACATTTCTAAATACAAAAAAAATTTCCTAACATTATATAATTACGGAACAAGATATTTAGTGCAAACATTATGCACTAACATCGTGAAAAATAACAGAATTCTGCATCATTTTCCTGGAAATAAACACTGCCAATATAAGTTTCATTATCAAATGATACTACCATAATTTTATATACAAGTAAAAATAGCGAATCTTAAATGCTCCCAACTTATGTATTCGATAGTGACAGGTTTACAAAAATGTATTATTGGCTTTTTCAATGTGCCTATGTTCCATACCGGCATGTGTGTTGTCATACACATGGGCGGAGTACTGCTAACCCAAGACCACGAGAGGAGAAGATTGGGCTTTCTCGCCTGTTTCAAGTAATGGTGCCCCGGAGGGTGGCACGTGACGTCACTGCGACGCAGCGCTCCCCCGAGTCTTGGGGCCGCCCGTGTGTCATTTATTGCTAGTATCAGGTCGCGGTTTAAGTCTACCTGGGGCCCAATTATTGAAACTATCGGAATTATTTCTCAGGAGGAAATACGCCATTCCGCTATAGGAATGCCTAGAGCCAATTTTTGAATACTCGATAGCGGAATTGTATACCTGAATCTGTCCATGAAGTGTCAAAATGAATCCGACAGCTAAGTAATTGCCGGAATCGCCATTGCTCTACACTCAGATTTATCTATAATCCTTTGTATGATGTAGGAAACTTGAAAATATACTCGCGCGTTGTTTAATAAAAATATAATTAATAAAGGAAAATATAATTATTACGAAATATCAAATTATCAAGGCGTTTACATATCTATGAAAAAATAGCGTAAACAAAGTTAATTTGACTAGTGAAAACTGATGGAACTGCTAAGAATATCAGGTGACATATTACACGAAACTACTGAAACGTAGTAAGTACTGTGAATCAAAACATAATAAATTTGTTTTAGACATGCAAACATTAATGAAAAATATTTTATAGTTTACATCCATAGCCGGAATGTTAGCAGAAATTTTGTAATGGTATATTTACACCCGAAAAATATAAATTGTTATAGTGTTACTTTTTAATTTTCATTTTATCATTTGTTACAGTATGGTAAAGCGTTTTGCTGTTATTTCGTGAATAAAGTTACGATAAAGTAATTAAAATATAAAAGTTTCTTAAATATATTATTAATTAATACTAAACCTATATCATGCGGCAATATGAGATAACTCTTTAACATGTTCTTTCATGGGCTAAGTTTTTTTATTGGCAAATATTGGCGTAGTTATGTCAATACAAGTATATATAATTTGAGTACATTTGTTTTATTAGGCCTGACTAATATTTATCAGTTATCCTCAGCTAATTCCTGGAGGATATTCTGCGCAATGATTCCATGAGCATGAGACGCGATGTTAATCTATTTTTTTCTTTCATAAGCTAATGAAGATTTTATTTTTATATAAATTTCTTTCGGGACAGTAATATAAATGTATCAAAGAAAATAATATGTTTGATATCTATTGCAAAACNATCAAAGAAAATAATATGTTTGATATATATTGCAAAACAGTAGCTGTACCAACGTGCAAAAGAGTATTAGATACAAGTTTCACCCTTAGCTGAGGTTTCGACTGGCCAGTCGCTGCGCCATAGTGACGTCAGCGCGCACCACTCAATGTGCCGTTACTCAAATAGGCTCGCTCGGGTCACCTCCCTTTCCTAGTAGTCTTGCTGCTAGTCCTCAAACACATTGTTGTTATCGCAGAGAGTAATCTGCTAGAGGCGACGGGTCATTAGAGAGGCGGGTGGTTTACCTGGCCTGCTCACTGACACTCCATGGTTCTGAGAATTGATTACAAGTTGTCTGAGCAAGAAGGGGGAATAATGGGCAGGGGGGTGAATACAACTGTGGTGCCATCTAGCGGATGGTTTGGAAGTATTTACAAATCAGTTGGCAGTGTGCTCTGGGCGACAGAGAATCACACTACCCCCCACTTGTCCTTTACCTTAAGAGAATGTTTAAGTAGGATGCAGTGGTGTAAGTGGTACAGCAAATGTTGAAATATAATAGGAGTAAAGGTGTGCGAATATTAGTTAATGAATTTGAGTCAAGTTCGAATGTAACACCTCGTAAATGGTGAGTTTCGAGTCGAGTTGTGTTTTTGAATTGTATGCTGTTTGTTTTGCTGCCACTTTGTTCACTGGCATATGAATGTCACTGCTGAGTAAACATCGCTTTGTTTTGTGAAGCGATTTGTATAAAACCTTTGGGTGCAAACGTTTATATATCAAAAATAAAAAAATTAAGTAAGCAATCATAAAAATATTATGCTCTACTTTTATAATGTTTTGGAATGCAGGGCACGAAATTACCACAAATAATTTGGAATATGAGTTGTCTGAAAATATTGTGTTTCCAAAAACTAGTGGCTGTGTTTTGTCTGCTGTGGAATTTAATAGTAGTAGCACAACTATTCCTGTTTACTTCTGTTTCTGTATTTGATTTACAGTTTGAAGAAAATAATATCTTATCTGAAAAAAATATTAACTTACGTTTTTGTGTATTGAATCATGTTGAATTTCTATTTGTATCTCAACTCAATTCAAATACAATGTATTCTAAATAAAAATTTTGTGTCACAGGTGATACGCCACTATCACGGGCACCTCAGCGCTGTCTACACCCTCGCACTCCACCCCAGCATAGACGTGCTGGCGACAGCGGGCCGCGATGCAACCGCACGCATATGGGACATGCGCACCAAGGCAAACGTGCACACGCTCACGGGACATAACAACACCATCGCCAGCATCATCTGTCAGTCGGCCGAGCCGCAAGTGGTGACGGGGAGCCACGACTGCACCATTCGGCTGTGGGACCTGGCGGCCGGCAAGAGCCGCGCCACTCTCACCAATCACAAGAAGAGCGTGCGCACGCTCGTCTTCCACCCCACCTTGTGAGTGCCCCTCCTCACAATAGTATCTGGTTTAGGATTCTCTGTATTTGTGGTCGAGGAAGCCAAATGAATACTGGTTTTTAGGCGGAGAATTTGAGCACAGAGGCAATACCCATTTTCTTCAAAGTTGACTGGTGTAATGAGGTATTTGATACCTCTGGTTTTAAATTCCCTGGCAAAGAAAATCCAGTACCATATTTACTTGGGTATAACGCCCACTCGTGTATAACTACCTCCTACTTTTTACGTCATAGTTTAAAGGAAAACAGTTGCAACCAGTTTCTGTGAGTAGCAATAGTTCCATGCTTGGTTAAGTGTCCACTCAGTGCTTCCTTTGATGGGCTCATAGTTATGTGGTAGGGATGGTGATGTCAGCCATGCGACCTTGATGGTTACAACACAAATACAGTAGATCCCCATTTTTAACGTACTTTCCTGAGGAAAGAAAGGCTTAAGAGATCACTTTCCTCTCTGTGTGCATCTGTGCATCCCCCCTTTTCAATATTTGAACGCATCAACCGATGTTCACCATACTTGGTTCACACATATTACTTAGCAAGGACACCTGACTTTTATAGTTTACGACCATGTCGGGCACTTTCAAAATGGAATGGTGGCCATTTAAAAATTTTGGGTGATATGTTATATTGCGGGAACCATTCAACCAATTTAAACCAAATTTTGTACGTTAGAAACCATTCTTTAAGCATTAAATTTTGAGACAGATATTGTTGATAGTCAGCCATTTTGCAAAATAACACCAATTTAAAAAATAAAATATTTATCTCAAAAATTATTCAACTAATTCTGTCCCAATTTGAAATGTAAGTAATTCTATGATAAGCCATTTAAACGTAAATGATTAAACTTTATTGGTAAATTATTTTCAATATGGCTGCCATACAAAGATTTGAAGTTTATATAGTATATGTGCCATATCATTTAACCAATTTCGACCAAATTTTGTATACTGACGGTATCTATTACAAGCTTAATATATACCAACAAATAACCTTCGTCAACCATTTTATAAGATAGCACTATACAAATAAATAAAGTTATTGTGTCATAACTTGTTAAATAATTAACCTATTCCTTCCAAATTTGGCAAACAAGTAGTACTGATGCAGATGATAAGTGACATGTTTTTTAAAACATGTCAGACACTTATTTTCAAAATGGCGGCCATATAGCAATTTTTAACTTAGAATGCTACATCGTCGAAACCAGGTAATCAAATTTAACTAAACTTTGTATGCTGGCAGTACCTATTACAATGATCAAATTTGTCTATGCAGAGCCTCAATTCTCTGCCATTTTGTAAGATAGCACTACTAATAACTACTGTTGCGTACGTCTCTGGTTTCATTTCTAAATTTATTGCTATCAAGAGAAGTCGTGTCCTTCTTACCAACTCAGCTTTTAAGAAATTATTTAAAAATTAATTGCACCCATGTTGAGGAAAGTAGTCTCATTAGTTATATTAGTAACTTCTTGTTTTGTACCCCCATTATTTTACAATTTCCTACATTTTCCAACATTATTTCCTAGGGTTCTGGTTGTCTGTTCCATCAGTTCATAGCCTTGAAAATCGGAACCGAGAACTGGAATTGTATTCTCTGTCCCTTTACTATATTATGACAGCAACTGATGTCATTCTCGCCAAATTTCTACTGCACTATGTAAAATAATAATTTATACCTCAATTTATTCCCCAGTAAAATATCACACAAACACAAACAAGTCCATCAATCTGAATTAAAAATAAAAAATTTAAGCCTCATATTATATATTATGATGTGTACAGAACTGAAAATGTGTTATGTTGTGGGTCGGTTTCCTATTGAACGTAGCAGATCTTGTGTGGTGTTCGGATTTCCTTTAGCATTCAAAGAAATAGTTATATTTTATTTCTTAAGTAGAACTTGTGTATCAGTGATCAATGAGAACAGAGCAGACTGTTTTGTGCATAGTTCAGTGACTTCCATCATCCACTCCACTCCTTGCATTTCTATCGGGGGGAGGGGGGGGGATTTTTGAGTTTCGGCTAGGGCAAGTATTATAAATTATAAGTTTGTCATTGCACTTAAATCTGTTATTACTTATCAATTGTTTTGTGGTACAAGCCTGTCGTGTGAGTTTTTTCTGATCTCATGTTGTATGTTGCCAAATGTTAGGGTCGTTATTCCTTAACGACGGGGTCTATGGCTGTCATAAATAGTGAATACGTACAATCAAAATAGTGAAGAAAATTAGTGACACGTGAACATGATGTTTGCCACATATTGGCGTTGGGAGTGATAGTGTAACGACAGAAAGTACGTACGGTAGAACCCAATTTCACACTTTCCAAAGGAAAATAAGGAAATAGTGCATACTATGAGAAAATATATGAAAAGGGAAATCATAATACGTAGTTGAATCCCCTTATTGTCCTAACTGCCCAGAATGCTTTATACATTATTTATGAACATATAAGTTATAGGCATAGAACAGTTAAGAAATATTTAAAAAAAAGTTAGAAAAATAGAATTATATACATATATAGCGAGTACAGTGTCGTATAGAATAACATGTGTTGTTCTTACATTCATAATTTCTGCTTCAATGATGAACAACAAAAAGTTGGTCAGATGTAGTTCTTGGCAAACAGTAGATATTTTAAAAATTTATATAGGAATTTTGGGAGGACTGCAAAACAGTTTAATTGTATGCAGACTTTCAGTAAATGCATGTTCTTCATGGAGATTTTTGACTGTGTTACAGAGTGCTAAATGTACGGTCCGTTCAGATTTACATTGATAAGGTTTGACCGTCCCCACACTTTTGTGTGGAACCATTTTTACTGGTGAATCACCACTCTCTAGTACGTGAGTGAATGTATGTACTAAGCCGTGTTAGTGAAATGTGGCAAGTTGGTGAAGTAGTGACACATTGAACTAACATTCAGAAACCAGATTCAGTTCTTGTCCTGGCCATCAGCAGATTCCTTCTCCGTCCACACAACCGCTTAGGTCTCTAATGAGTATGCTGTCGCATATTACATTAAGAAGCCATGGCCATAAACTAATGCTATATGCATTCATTGAAGTTCACATGTTTTTGGAAGGCGATATACAAAAAAAAATTGCAATCACACGTAACAGCTTTTCGCAATTTCGTGAGAAAATACCTTTCCAGAATAATACACTTATGATAAGCTATTTCTGATGTTATTTTGTATTTTTAATTGTATTAAACAACTCGCCACTCTGGCAAAAATTTTGCTCTCAAAGTCAACAGAAAGCGGTATGTAGGTGTGCCCTTTTTTGGGTTTTGTGTACCGGCTTCCAAAAAGTATGAACTCTAACTAACGTATTTGTAATTAGTTAATGCCCCACATCGTGTTAAATGTGTTGAACGGTGATTGGTGCAGGTACATGTTTGCATCGGCGTCTCCGGACAACCTCAAGCAGTGGATGTGCCCTGACGGCAAGTTCATCCAGAACCTGACGGGACACAACGCCATCATCAACTGCCTGGCTGTGAATCCCGAGGGGGTGCTGGTGTCCGGGGCAGACAACGGCACGCTGCACCTCTGGGACTGGCGTACTGGCTACAACTTCCAGCGCCTTCAGGTACCTTTCGTCACAACTACTGCCTTGTTTTGTCACTACCTGCGATTTATCAGTTTGTGGTTAAACCAGTGATTATCTAGCCATGGTATGACGTGACTCATAATGAGAGCACAAAATTGTGGGTTTGTGTGAATGAAACTTTTCTTATTCACGAAACAAAAATGAAAATTATGTTATGAACTTTTATGAAACTGAAACAAAAATGATAAATAATTTAATAAGAGCTTACTCTTAAGGAGAGTATGAATGTCGTAACGTTGCAAAAGCAAACCAAGAAAATGGAAAAAATATGCAGTATTTACCACAGGGGTTCTTGCTTATTTAAATTTCTATTGCTAGTGGACTAACTGAATGTTCATTAAACACCCGGATATTCAGTGAAACTGAGAATTTTCCTTTTGTGACAACTTTCGGCTACGAAATTTCTTACTAAATAAAAGTTAAAGTTGTAATTGTTCACTTTTTCTTCATTGTAACAAATATTAGTAAAACCCTGCCAAATTGATACTCCAAGTCATTCCAAGCACTCTGTCACTTATTCTTGTGTAATACGGAGATCTGAGAGGAGTGAGTACTCATTTGTGTCTCTGCCGTGTATGTTGGGTATCAAAGAACACCCAGAGCAGACTTTGTTCCTCCAGTGGCCACTTCTGGTTCCTGGGCCGACAAGGTGCCTACCAACATGTCGCTAATTATGGCCTTTGGCTGGTCTGATGGAGGAGTGTTTGGTCAGTATGGCAGTGGGCCCATTACATGACTGAATCATCTAGTGGGTGTGATGTTTGGCTCAGACTTCCTTGCCGAGTACACCTGCCAGATGTCTGTTGCAGAGTGATGATGTGTCTCGGGGGCAATAGCGGCCAAGCTGCTTGTTTGTCATATTTGTGGCTAAATACAGTGTCTTGTTATTGCTGTAGGTCTAACTCTCTGTCTCTAGACTGCCTTATGTGCAGTCCAGTCCAGTATTGCGCCCACAACCCCTGTGCCCGAACATGTGTGTATGACAGCACAGTCTGGAGGAAACCTAGTGCCCGACGTCTGTCTCTCGCTCTGCTGGACCTGATGTATGGCCAGGTGGGCTCGGGGTTAACTTATTAGAGGCAGGGGCAGGCTGGTCTCACAGGCGTGGCCACTGCCGTGGCATCACCTGCTGTGCGTGGGTTGGAACATCTCAGACACATGACTACCTGTGTGTTACAGATCAGATGTTGCTGGTTGGCTGCTATTGCAGCGCACCCAATGTCAACAATATCAATTCCTCCTGTGCCGTCAACTCGTACTGGGCATGCTATTGGCAAAAAAACATATTTTTTTAAATGATTGTAGTCGAATTCCGAAAAATCTAGTAGAGTCGAATCAACAAAGATCAACTCATCACTCGAGTCGAGTTTTTTACAGCAAAGGTAGGGTTACTGAACGTGAAGGTCGAGTTTGATTTTTACAGCTTCGAGTTGCTTGAGTTGTGATTGAGATACATGGTGCCACTTAAAAAACTGATGTTAGTACTTGTATCTCACTACTAACTAATGCTATAGAGCTGACTCCCAAGTAGTATTATTTCCCCTTCTACGTATACCATTTTTGTATGAAACACTTTTCATTTGGAGTCCCGGTATGGAGTTATTGTGGGTGGTCAAGATACCGTAAATGGGACATTCTGTATATAAAAACAAATCCAAATGATATGTTATCTTTAGTACAAAGAAATAACAGTGAAATCTCCCAGCATTGCAAATTCATTTGGAAAAATAACATCTGGCATGGCACATGGCCTGTTTTATGTAATGTTGGTCCTGTGATATAGATATGCACATAATGAAAGTCTGGTGAGTCGGTACGTGATGGAAACATGGAGTTGGTTAAGATTATAGGAGTCGTGGAGAAAGAGGGGAGAATGAGAAAGGAACATAAAGAAACATCACGACCTATAACGTGCACAGATAAAAACGATAATGTACAGTTAAAATGTTGGCATAGCATACTCTTGGCAGAGTAGCAGAAAATTTAATAATCAGTAGGGTCCCGTGAAAGGCACATTTATTTTTTGGTGCCTTCTAATGTTTCGCCCTATGTTACACGAATGCCTGACACATTTTGGATCAACATCGTAATTTCTTGCAGCCACTGGTTTTCCATTTTGCGCTGCATAATCAATCTCTTTCAGTTTGAATTTGAGATTGTAGTTGCATTTTTCTGCCCATTTCCTTTGCTTGTGTGTCACTATACAGAGGAACCTTGTTATTGAGAGTATCGCCTATAGCATCACGTCCACTATAGCGATAGTTTGTAAATGCATCGTCATTTTCCCTATCATTTGAAAGGTACTTAATTTCGTTTATAACACAAATCTGTTAATGAAGCCTTCCACTATAGCGATACGGACATTTGTAAACTCGTATTTTAAAAATGTTTAAACTAGGGATTGGTCGGTTCGGTTCTTCGGTTCCAATTTATACCTGTTCTTGTGGTTTGACTTGGAACCGGTTTTAGGTTAACAACAATTACTCTGTTCTTGGTTCTACACAGCAATGGCAAAACTCTGTTGTTACAAAAATAACTATGGTATTTACTCATGTATAGCACGCCCTTTTTCCCCCAACATAAATGAAAAAATATCTGGGGTGTGTGCTTTACACAGAAAAACAATTACGGAGTAGCAGTCGTAAACTGTTCGGTGATGTTTGGAGGGAAGTGTATGGGAACAGTCTGTTATCTCATCTCTCGCTCCTACATCAACACTCCTCTCCCTTCTCTCTCTTAACTCTCAGCCCTCCGCTGTAAACAACACTGCTAGTCGATCGATACATTCCTCCCAGCCTTCTTTGTTTGGCCGGTTGGCCGTGGGCCGGGAGTAAGACCGGGAGAAGAGACGTTTATTTTCGAGGTGTCGCATTCCAGCATGGCAAAAAAAACCAGTGAGTCCCTGTGTAAAAGACGCAAAAATAGGTTACTTTTTTTGTACAGCATGGCATAATGTTTTGGTTTGAGGGCCATGAGTTATTTAATTAAAGTATTTTCCAAACATATCACAATCACCACATATTAATGTAAAAAAAGAATAAACTTTTACATATTTACTAACCTTAAATAAATTTAATACAACAAGTTTATCTGTATACATTAAAACTTATCTTCACACTTTGTTATTGTTCAATTCTTCCATATAACGGTTAAATAAAACATTTAATGAATTTTACCTGCATTGGTTTAGTAAAGTTGCAAGCAAAAGGCAAGTATTCAAAATACATAGAACCGAATACTAGAACCGATATTTAAATTGTAGAATCGGCACCGGAACCGGAATCAACATTTTTGGTTATTCGACCCATCCCTAGTTTAAACACGTCGTATCGCAAATGACTTCCACCCACTTGCCATGTCCGAGCCAGCCTTTGATAGTCTGTGTCGCGTGGCAACACACGCGCGGAGGAGCGGGAGAAGAGGTGCGTGCGGGTGTTGTGAGGGATAAGGAAGGGGGTATGAATGGAGAGGGGAGAGGTACGAATGGGAGTAGAGCTAGTCGAGGCTAAGAAAAGGAGGGTACACTGGATATAGAATAGAAGGGGGCAGAAGGGAATGATAGGTCCTGTTGAATGTAGTAGGTGGCGGCGAGATGCTAGCAGTCTACCGCTCCTTCTATGTTGTGTGGGTAGGAATACTCTGCCGCTTGCAAGGTCATCGCCTCGCCACGTGTCAGGCATGATAACGTCTAAACAATTGCTAGACAGTACTACATTGTTTATGATACCGTATTTACTAATGTATAGCGTGCCCTCGTGTATAGTACGTACCATGATTTTTGCAGCAAGTACCAGGAAGAAATTTTTTTTTAATAAAATAGCACCAACAATTTGTGGCACCTGTTAGTTAGTATGTAACAAATTATTCTTCTTTTACATTACTGTGTGGTGATTGTGATATGTTTGGAAGATACTTTAATTAAATAACTTGTGACACTAAAAGCCAAAACATCAAAACATTGTGGTGTGCTGTACGATAACGGTACCCTATGGTCGTTAAAAGAAGAATGTCAACAGCTGCGGTGGGCGGCCGGCTTCTTTTTTTTTATAACGCAGTGACGTGCTTTTTTTTTTCCCCCCATGCTGTAATGTCACCCTTTAAAAAACGTTGTGTCGCCTCTTCCCTTCTCCACCACTTGAGAGGTTGGCTATCCTCTGTCTTACACGGAAACAAAGAAGGCTTGGGAGGAATTTATCGATCGGCAACATGAATAGGATAGGGAGTGGGGGAGAAACGTAAACATGTGGAAGCTCTGCTTTGCGGCGAGACAGGATGCAAGCTTTGAGGATGCACGTGACTGCCGTGGATGGTGGAATGGTGCTGCGACCTACACGTAACCTTGACACGAGGACTGAACAGTCACGTAGTTTCTGCGTACAGTTCAGGTTACATTACTGATTGTTAACTTTTCAAGGACACAAAGTGAAACGCTGCAAGCAACGTGTACTAATTAAACACCAATAATGCATTATCACTGTTAAGAGAAATATTTACTTGCAAGTTATGTTATAATTATTTCTAATAAATGGTTTATCACTGATTTTATATACCAATAAAAAATAGTCACAGCTACTGGAAACAGCCACGTCAAATTGCCGAGCCACCGCACAATTTCCATTTTCTTCAGTATATTTTATGAACTTCCGGCATTCATCATTACACGTTTATTGCCCATGTATTGCGTAAGCACTGCCGTGAAGCAGTTGAAACAGCGACGTGGATAAACCAAAGGGGAGACGCTAGTAGTGGTGGTTACTGGATTGGGGTTACGAAAATGTACCGTGTCTACACATCGAACTGGAGGAAGTGTATTATTGATCTGCTGTTTGCTTTGTGACCACGGGGGAGAGACAAGATAGGAGTGACGAGGGACAGGAGAAGAAAGGAAGCGGACAGAGAGGCGAGAGACATGTTGCGAAGAGAGGGGCGAGACAGGAGAAGAAGAGGAAGCGTGGAGAGGGACGGGAGTAGAAAGAGTAAAGTGCAGAGGGGTGAGACAGGAGGGGTGAGACAGGAGGGGTGAGACAGGAGTGAAGGTTGAAGGTGGCAGAGGGAAGTTCAGTGATCTCCAGACTTTGTGTGTGTGAAAGAGAGAGACAATTAGTGAAGAAGCGCGCTGATTGATAGGCAACCAACTCCCTCCCGCCAACCGCAAATTTTGGGGAGGGGAAGAAGAATGGAGGAGGAAGCAGCGTCGCGTCTGCTGGTCGTTACATGATGCCTCTGTCCGACATAGATTTTTTGTACTGACTTGACGCTGCATACGCGTAGTTTATGGCATTCTTTAAACACAAGATCTACAAGGGCAAATACAATTAAAAAAATTGCGGGCCACGGTTTATTTTGTTATAACGATAACTCGCTGTAGTGATAATTTATTTTACCATTGTCGACTATCGTTATAACGCGGTTCCACTGTATAATGTATAATGCAAGAGAGAAAACATTAATGTGCAATGCTGTAGCAATGTGGCAACACTGTAGAGAAGGTCTGAGATACAAGTCACAGCCAACCAAAGCGCTTGCTAACTTGTCATACCTACTTTTCCTCTCACTTACAGAACCGCGCTGGCTCAGCGGTTAGCCTGCTCGCCTCCCACCAAAGCAAACCGGGTTCAATCCCCAGCCGGGTCACACTCGGATTTTCGCTGTTAAGGGTGGCTCAAATCTCTTCCCTCATTCCTCTCGCTTACATCCATCCCACTCTCCATGTAAGTCTTTCTCGCCACACCACCCTCTCCAGACGTGTCAAATATATTGATAGATACCACGCGTATGGCACACGCATCTCTTTTCTAGCCTGCCAACCACACACTCGCTGACTCAGCATGACTACTTAGTACCGTTGACGCTACTCGCTCCCTGTGATATACAGGATGACTCGTAGGGTTTGAGTTACCTCTCTGGTGCAGACTACTGGCACTTTGGGTATCGAGGGTTGAAACCCCGGGTCTTTGCTCTGCTCGATCTCTCTGCAGCCTTATTGGCGATGCGTGGACAAGGCTAATTTGGAAGCTTGTTATACTGTCTTACCAGGATAGCTGTCATCCTCTGCGGGGGGAGGGGTAGGAGGTATCACCGTTTCTACAAGATGAGAGGTGGGTCTGCGACTCATGGCAGCTGCGATGAGGTGACGTCTCGAGGATGTTTTGGTCACTCCTTCCATTCCAGTCCCCCGAGAAAGGGGGAGGGGGCACGCAGTAATTACCAGACAATCAGCTAAACAGAATTTAACTTGGATAGGGGTGTTCCCTAATAAGTTCGCCAGTCGGGTTATTAGTTACACACATTAGTATATTGGTAGTAAACAAACAATAAACTACCAGAGTCTATACCCAGAATGTTAGGGTCCTTAAGGGTGTGAACCAATACCGACATTTCTCTGAAAGAATAGCTCTTTGTTTCCGTGGGCGGTAGTATCTATAGATGTTAGGCGTTGGACACATCTACTCTGATCATTCCTTCAGCGACCAACACCAACACTTAACTGATAGTGGGCTCCTGATAGGGTTGGTCCGGCGGTAGGTTGAAGTTGGTCTGCTGGATGGCCCTTCTCCGGCTCTACACAGAGCCTTATCGGTGTGGCTGTCTAGCTGGTGACTTCCTCCGGCTATGGAACACTCTCCATGGACTCCGGCAGACGACCTCTTCCTTGAGGTCGCCATTGCCAACTCCCATGTAGACGGCGAGTCGCTGCATACATCTCTGTGTTGAGCTTCGCGCGCTGCCGCCACGAGCGCTGAGTGTAACCCCTTCCTTACCTCTCTCTCGCCACCGGCGTTGCTGTATATGCTCGCTGCCGGGCCGTCCAGCCTCGCGGTTATGCGCCTTGGGGGACTATTAGTTTTTGGTGGGCTGATTCGACGCCCGCTCTGGCGCGGAACACACAGACTCATACGCTACTGTCTCATCAGGGGTTACATTTGCGATGGCGTAGGTATATCAGCAATACTTTATAATGAAAGTAGTATGCATCACCGTACTGTGTAAGTGCGTGCGAGGTAACCTTTAGTGCTAATTTCGCACACTTTTCCATATTGAAGCTTACAAAATTTGGGTGGAGTATGTGGTGATTATCCTTGTGTGTTGACTTTGTGCAGGCAGTGATGGAGGTCACAAGAGTTTTGATCTTGTATGAAAATCTGGTTTGCATATGTACCATATTGCTTATGGCTAGGGGCAACATTTGGTAGTGTTATATTAAGTCAATATTTTTTTTATGCCATATTTTGGTGTTACTGGTTTTATTATGTCTCTTAAATTAAAACTTCAAAATGACAGTCATTAGTAGTTGTGCGAATGTGACTTGTTTCTCGGAAAACAGAAACCAAAGATATGTTAAGATCTTTCGTGTTACTAAAACGAAAATTAAAAATAATTTTATAGGATCTCGGTCTTTCAAAAGTTTTACAAATTTCATAACACTAAGCAAGTAACTAATTATGACAAATCATTGCAAAACCAAACCAATAAAAAGTAGGATGTGTAGTATTTACTTCAGTGGTTCTTGCCTACATTTAAATTTCAGTTTCATGTAGTTATTTTGGTTATAAATAATGAAAAATAAAATTATATACATGTAATACGCCTGAATATTCATTGAAAAAAAAATATAAGTTGTCATTTTTTGTTTGGCATACTGAATATTCCAAATTTTACTGACGTATTTCAATGCAAATTTTATTTTTAAGAATTGTGGATCACTTAACAATAATGTATCCTTATACGCATATTTTTGCATAAAATTATTTATTATTTATGCCACTGTATGAAGAAGAGTAACAGTAATCGGAACTAGCATAACACAAGAGCATTATCATAGATAAAAATCAATTTTTAGGGTTGTACATAACAAGTTTTTTTCTAACTCGTATGCTGAGCTGGATTTTTTGCTGCAATCTTGACATTAATGGCTTGGATATGATTTTATAGAGAAAAGGCATTTAATTGTAGAAATAAACTATTTTTATATTTGCTTTCAAAATGTAGCTTCTTTTGTTAAATTATTATTTTAGCCTTATCTACACAATATCTGATGCTTTCTTATGACTGTTGTACACTCAGCCTAAATGATAACAACCTAAAATTAATTTTTTATGCTTATTATTTGAAAACTGAAGTTGTTCTTTTCAGCCCTCGATTTATACATTTTTAGACACAAATTGCTGTTCAAGTTTTTGCATATAAAATAATGTATTTTGTCTAAGGCCATGTTTTAACTTAAATGTTGGCTTTAGGTGGTGTATTAGCTTGCATTTTGGTGTTATTGTGTATTTATTGCTGTGTGCCATAGAATGTTGGCTTTTCTTATTTCACTACAAACAGTTTGCCCAGAGGGTATAGTTGAGTTTGTAAGTTGGAATTGTATGATTGTACTTATTCCAGGCACCAGTACAACCTGGCTCCATGGATAGTGAGTCTGGAATTTTCTCCATGAATTTTGACCAGAGTGGCAGCCGCCTACTCACCACAGAAGCAGACAAAACAATCAAGATATACAGAGAAGACGACACTGCCGTATGTATCTCCATCATCAGTTGTACTTGTACATATTCATGCAGTTCGCATCTTTTACATGCAGATTTTGTCTTAAGTCACAGCACTTTCTTTTTATGAAAAAAAATATAAGATCAATTTAAGTTGGGTTACAAGTATGCCACTACGCTACCAAAAATATGTAAAAGGACAGAAACTCAAGTACTCACAGCGTTAGTACTTGTCAACAGGCACACACGCAAAGGACACCTTTTTCACGCTGTTGCGCAAAACGTTGCCATCACGCAACTTTGTGAAAAATATGTCGTTATTGACGTAAAAAAGAAGTTTAACATAACGCAGTGTAACTTTTAGCAAGAAACCACTAATGCTGCACTTGAAAGTTATGCTCTGCCATTTGTGACGTCTGTTTTAAAATCTACCCAGTTTTACAGTTCCACATTTAAGATGTGCACATATAAACACACTGAGGGAGAGCGAAGGGATTTTACAAACACTGTAGACTGTATTTTATGTTTTGTAAATAGTATACCCACGAGTGCATGTTTTGCGTGAACGGGTTATCAGTAAGTCATAGCCTCAAGATAGAAATCAGAAAATATAAATAAAATTGTAATTCAATAAATGCGAAGTAGGAAAGCAGTCAGGCCTGCCAACGCAATCCAATCTCAAAATTCAAAAACACTACCATATAACATATCAAAAGGCAACGAAAACAAGCATGCCACTGTCACAATGTGAAGGAAATAGAAAGAACAATGGTCTTAAAGTTGAGAGGTGGAGATATGTCTGTTGTTCACTCCTGTTGCTGTGCCCACGAGATAGAAGCATAGGAATTGCAAAGACGAAGGGTGGCAGTACTGCGGGGAGGGGAGAGGCATGGGGGATAACGTGGCTTCATGCATCGCGCAAGTACTACCGTGCTAGAACAAGGCCAGATGGGGCTCGTACTTTACACAGGCCGTCGTTTGCAATAGTCTCAGGTGTTCTCCATGTTGCGGCATATCAATTAATGACCGTCACATTGCAACCATTTTTTTATGGTTCTCAAGAGTAACTTCGTAAAATGTGTGTATTCATAAAATCTGAGTTCGTAAAATTGAGTCTCTAATGTACAAACCTGAAGGGACCCGAATTATTACAGTTTTTAATACATTCAACTTTCAAAATTATGACCGTAGATGTTTCCTAGGATAATGGCTGTTTCTTAGAAGCGGTCATCATTAGAATTTTGACCTATTCTAACCCATTGCTACCCCCTATATGCAAAAATTGCATTGAAATTTTAATAAAACAATTTTTTCACAGTGTCAGTGGAAAAATTACATGTTATTTGTTAAAACAGTGAACTGGTTTCAGTGAATTGTCTCTTAATATTTACATACTTGTAAGGTCAATTCTGACCTCAGAAAATCAAATTTTTGCATGTGTGTTCAATTGTTTATGAAACAAAAATAACATTTTCCTTTATTGTTTTGTTAATTAATTGTGATAGTTTGAAGTCCTCGAAGACAAATTAAACCCTGGGCGGACGTACACGTCCTCCCATCGTCGCCAAAACAAACCCCCACACAGCACGCCCAGCAGCTTTCCGTGAGTGAGAGTTACATCTGAACAGGGCTGTTGCAGGGGAACCAGTTGACTTATTACAGATATTGAGAGAACGGCCCTAGCAGTAGCAATGCAACTGGAGTACACACACTTGCTTGGGAACTGTAACAAGTTGGTTCCCGGTATCGAGATTCTCCTTGCCACGCNGAGAACGGCCCTAGCAGTAGCAATGCAACTGGAGTACACACACTTGCTTGGGAACTGTAACAAGTTGGTTCCCGGTATCGAGATTCTCCTTGCCACGCTATTATAACTCTTAAAAGGAAAAGCTTTATAAATACACACGACTCCCTAACACGTCTCCTGCTTCCATCAAGGTCTCCGATATCCACCCACATGCGCCTGCCGTTACACAAGTTACGTTCAAGAGTTGCCCTTCATGAGACCACATGATAATAAAATCATTGGACTTAACTGCTCAAAGGAGGAATACAGACTATATTTCTGACACACCTGTGACCAAATAGATTAATTACAAGTTTGCATCTACATACACTTTTATTTCTCATACGTGAAGGTTATTTATTAGAGAGCATGCAAAGCAAAAACTTTGTGCAGTATCACAAATAAAACATTATACACTTTTTTCCCAACAATTCAATACTAGGGAACCAATATTCCTTGCTTGGGTAGCCTTATAGGTGCAGATAAACAGCTTTCANTTTCCCAACAATTCAATACTAGGGAACCAATATTCCTTGCTTGGGTAGCCTTATAGGTGCAGATAAACAGCTTTCAAAGATTAGAAAAACTTGAAAGTTAAATAAATGTGCATGATGCAGGAAGAGTGGGAAGGACATGAGGATTATTTTACTACATCTGATAGACGCAGAGTAAATCAATATTCAAGTCCGGGAAAGCCTCACAATGGCAGACATACGTATGGCATTTCCTTCAACAGGCCTTGCATGCAGGTCCGAGGGCGTTGTTTATAGTTTGCTGGAAAATAAGACATTATTCATTCACAAAACATTTTGAAATATAGCCATTCTCCAATTAAAATTATGCCTCAGAACTGTATATACAAAAACAGATTACCATCAAAATGAGCATATATTCAAAGCTGTAAACCTGTCTTAAATGCAGCACCAGAGACTTGTTAAACGTATGTAGCACGGCGATGTATATTTCTGCCATAGCTGTTATCGCAATGAAGAACAATGTTTGTGAACAAATGGCATGGATCCAGTGCACACATTTTCTCACCTTTTAACTTTTGTTTTATTTCATGGCAAGCACTGAAAGATGACATTAGCGAACTTCAATTCAGTACTCATTTTGGATGTTATAGCTGGGATTCTGTTTATTTTGTTTAATGGAAAATGAGGGGGTGCATCTCCTCNTCAGTACTCATTTTGGATGTTATAGCTGGGATTCTGTTTATTTTGTTTAATGGAAAATGAGGGGGTGCATCTCCTCGTTTTCTGTTTGTTTAAAGTCTTAGCTTTTTGGTTAATATTATGAAGCAATTACCACTTGAAATTGCATATTGTTTCACTGGAGCAGTGGAAAATTCTGTTCATACGGAAATAACATTAAAATGATAAAAACTTGGAAAGATTTATTTTTGCCGAAAGAATAAAATTCAACAAATATGTTGCTGTTCATACAGATGCGAATAGTTCATACACTTGGTGGGTAAACAAGCATTTTTAGCGAAGTTAACCCTTTCAGTCACAGATACATATATAATTTTAGGCGTTGCAACAGACAAATGTTTTGTTCGGAACTGTATTGATATGTCGTTCTGTCATACATCGGAACCAATAAAAATTTGTCCGTGCTGCATCTTACTGGCAGCAGCAGTTTATAAGGCTACGGAATGTAGTTTCAACAGTGAATGATGTTTCCCACACTTAGGGAACCTTTCTCATTGGACGGTATTTTCTGTGTACAGTGCGGACCATTAAAGCCACTTCATATGCAACATCACATATGCAAGACACCGTGACTGCAAGGGTTAACCTCACACTTCAATACCATTAATCATCTTAAATGCCAAGTCGTTTTGTGCATTAAATGAACATTCATTTAACACCAGAATATTAATCGAAATCAAGGATTTTTGTTTCATTAAAACTTTCTCCAACCAAATTTCTTACTAAAAGAAAAATAACATTTTGTTTTTATTTCAGTATAACGAATACTCACTCAACCTATTATTTTTAGTGCTTTGCCTAGTTTGTCTCTCGGGTACGCCAATATCCGACACATTCTTGATAATTACATTTTGTGGCATAATTAATTGCCGTTTAACTTGAAATCTGCAAACTATTTGTGACCATAGTTATATTTTCTAAAACTGATACTAAAGTATCGGCCAATATCAATATCGTAAATAAATGTCAAGTATCGACCAATCAGTATTGGAACAGCTCAGTTATTATTAAGAACTTTGCATAAATGAGGTTACACCATATTCATGCTGTTACTAACAGGTTTTCATTTGTTTTCGCATTCACTACTTAATCACCTATAAAATGCTACATTTGCAATGATTTAACTGTTAGTAACTCCCATAGACTTTTGTAAGGTATGCTGTACATAACCCGTAATGGGTGCTGTACTATACGGTAGGCATTCGATTGTACGACTAATCAGACATTCTTGCTTGTTCTTTGTCTTGCAGACCGAGGAAACACACCCCATACACTGGCGGCCAGAAATGCTCAAGAGGAGGAAATACTGATTCCTGGAGGTGTATGGTATCGCAGCTTCAGTTGCCAACATCCGCCGTTTAAAAAAGAACCTGAAGAGTACGAGTTTGCATAAAGTTATGGTTCAGATGGCAGTGGATTTCTCAGAAGTTTTAAGCCAGCTCATGTGACCCCTAAACCACAAGTTGGAAAATGATCACACTTGATGTTCCGCATGTATGTTTTTCAGAGACGATGCTTTCCGTACTGGATGTTACATCAATTTGTTTGTAATGCTACAAACTAAATCATAAATTAATAAAATATTTCTTTTTGCATTCTCCAAGTATTGTCATTTACTTTCTCCGTGGTTAAGTTAACTTTTATTTCTTTTACGTAAGCGTAAGATGAGGTTTTTGGGCCCAAAATTAAGTCCAATTTTTATAACTCATAAATTTTGTTGTGAGGAAATTTGGTTAGGATTAACCTGCAGTTAAGTACCAAAAATGTTTGCTGTTAGTTCTTAAATCTCTAATACACGAGTTACCTCTCTAATAAATATACATAGTTTAATAATCTATTCATACACTCCAAAAAGAAATTCAAACCTTCGATTTTTTTTTCTCTTGCATTAACCTCTTTTGTAAACATTGAAAAAGGTATGTTTGCAAACCCACATAACATGCCATATTGCCAACTGGAGGACTAATAAAACTAGGGATGGGACATCTCCATTTATTTCTGATTCTGTTCTTGATTCCAGTTAACAGTTTTGCAGTGTGCGCTAAAGATGTAGAAATTCCTGTGAAGGAACATGGTTTTTTTTTTTATCTGCGAGATAAGGGTCTTTGCATTTTTTCATTGTAGAGGATAATAAAAACACTTTGCGATTACTGTACAAATTTCCAGTAATGTTAAAATTATCAGAGACGAGGGACTAACTGGATTAGTAATTGAGGATAGCTAGCATCAGGGATAACCCAGGGAATTTTACATTTCTGGAAGAGTTAGGGAAGAGTCAGCGAAATTTGTGAGAGCTCAGGGAATTAACATTAATTAATTAATTTAATAAATATTGGATTATAGCACTTATGCTACATGCCATCTTATGAATTGTAATGTTTCTGTAGTTTATGTCACCTTCATAGGAAGATTTGTGAGCCTGCTGGTTTTGTTTTTTGTTGTCATGTGTTTGATTGCAACTATAATTACACATACTTTCTTGCCTTTTGTTTTATGCAGCAAGCATTGGTATTGTGGAAAATATGTTTATAGGGTTAAGTGTAAGATTTTGCAAGTCAATATTTCAAAATTGTGATACTGATTCGTATATGGGCAATGTGAGTATACTGGTTGCTAAGTAACTACTTCCCCTCTCGACAGGCACGTAAGGGAAGGAAGCATGCCAGACGCCGATACCATCAGCTGAACTAATCAACGACGCAACCAGCTTAGACATGTTTTTTGCAAGAAATGAGAGACGGGACCAGAAAATATTTTGATTGACGCAATATCCAATAAACGATAAGAGTGGTTAGTGTTGCAGGATGTCCATTTGTCGAGAAAACCAGAAGTTTTCAACGAATTTGACGCCTGGGAAATTTTTCAAATCGTAAAATAACTCTAAAGTAATTTTCAAAGTGTTTAAAAAAAAAGTTAACTGTCGCAGTTCTGTCATAATGTTAAGATAAGAGAGCTTTTTTTTTTTCTTCGTCTTGTTGCTAAGCCATATGTCTGGTGGTAATCAAACAAACCGCCATAAGGTACCATATTCTTGGTATACAGTCAACTCCCGATTGATTTACCAGGGACAGCTTTCCCGTGGAGCCACCAGTTCAAAGTCAAATATGGAACAGCTGCCGCCAATCACGCGATGCTGTTAATTACCTGGCTGCAGTCAAGCGATGCTCCACCGATTCATTTTAATATTAAAAGTGTTTAGGTTCTATATTTACTCAAGCTTTTAACAGTGAGTATGTGTGAAACTCGGAAGTAATAGGAATTCAGGGAACTTGTCAGATAGCACATTTTCGTTCATAATAATAAAGTATTTCATGATTAAAACTGGCATCTGCTCATCAAAAAGACGAGATCTTGTAGTTTTCAGTCATTTGTACATGCAGAGGCTATTTATAAATTAACTGTGGCACCGAGTACCACTGAATGACAAAATATCACGTTAGTATATATATTATTTGCCGCAAGAATGACTCCTATGCAAACACATCACGCGTGGTTTTAATAAATAACATTTATTTTCGCTTTGTTACTGTAGTGGGAGGGGAGTCGACAAAAACAAAAATGGCGAGCCGGCCTTGGAAACGCTTGGCGATAGCAGGCCGAGTCCAAATTATTAGCAATCAGAATCGCTTCACACGGAAATAGGTTACCTTAAAATATTTATACAGCTCACGGAAATTTTTAAAACTCTAAGAATTCGTTTGCATGCACTTTACACGTTAAAAACGTGTCATTTCATGGGGGCATGGTTTCCGAAGCACTGACCAACAGATGGCAGCATGGTCGCTTATTTTGCTGCTGTGCCGTATAAGTGTATCTGACACCTTTTACAAGCTAATTTTTCATCTTGTGTGGGCTCAAAACAGGGGTTTAAAATATATTATGTCAAATTAATGCAGAAATATTTGAAAAATACTCTGCGATAGGTGTGCAGCCTCTTCAGTTAACATGAAGCATTCATGTGGCGATGTTATGCTTCATTTCATATAAGTTGGCCAGATTCCGACAGTCAGTGTGGCAACTTGATGTATAAGAAACTAACAAAGTGCCATTTACAGAATCCTGTATCAGCTGATGCACGAACGAACAAAAGTTAATATTACATTGGCTAATCTGGGTGCACTGCCGACGCACATTAGCCAAGCAGAAAATACGCGGATAAGAAAGAGTTCATAGATTAATTAATAAATTTTATTTTACGTGGTCACAAAACAGTGGTTGTAAGTGCTACAAATTAAACTTCATGGTAAAGTAGTAATGTATAGAGGTGTTCAAAACGAAAGCATAATAAAACAATCTGTATCCAAATGAAACGCAATTTCAAAATCTTTTTTCACGTCTTATCTCCCTCTCCAACCCCACTTTCCTTAAATGCTTGATATTAATTCCAAAAGCATACAGAAATATTGCATAATATTGTTGAATTTTTTTTCCTAATTTGACAAAATATATTTCAAATTTGTGTTGTTCCGAGCCAGTAATAGAAGAACAGTCAACTTTACAAAGAGACTACGTCTCGAGAGAAAAAGCGGCTCAGACCACGCTCTGAAATGTTGTGCATGCCATCTATGGGATTTTTTGCGAAGCATTACAAGCCAGAAGAGAATATCATTCGTTTGCTTTATATAATATATTTACGAACACCTACCAATAGTTTTATTTTTCACGAGCTGTGCATAATTTTTAAAGCAGCATATATTTTGTGTACAACAATTTTTGAATACTAGTAATTTATATTCGGCAGGTAATCAATCGTTCGTCTATGTACATTATACGCCATATTGTTCTCCAAAAAGCCATTTCCTTGTTTCCAAAAAAGTGGAACACGCACAAATAGTTTTTAAGAAATTCTAACGTGTGATAATAGCTATAACTACCGTTTCGCAAATGTTATCCCAAATTCACTGTCTCGGACAAATTAAAAAAAGAGTTGGCAAATATTAAATTTTTTGCAAGGTTTTATATTTTTACTTTAATAACCTACTAATATTTTTAGACAGATGTCAGTCTAAAATATTTTAAAATTTGTTTAGCATTACATTTTTTTGTAGTTACTAAATTTTAAATAAATTATTTATATTTTTGCCCTTTAACATAACAATTTACTGATTTATGTACACATTACCTTTACTACAATCGCAGCTAAGTATTTCTGAGTAGTAAGTTTGCCTAAAAGTCCCACGAACAGTACATTGAAAAGCGGATCGGCTGATAGTGACAGCACGAAAATAAACATTGTTGCCATGTGGCTGATCAGCTGATGGCGGAAGGATACATAGTCAGATGTAAACAGTGGCGCTACTTTCGCGCAGACCTGTCAAGAATCTGGCCAACTTACATGATGAAGACACAAACAAAGTTAAACTATCTCATACAGTGTTCCATTTTGTTTAAACACCTACACATTATTCTAGAACAAAGTTTAATTTGTTACACTAATAACAGCTGTTTTGTAACGGTATAAAATACATACATATTTCTCCAATGTCTGTTGCATAGCCAACGTAAAATTTTATTACAATTGTTAACGCATCAGCTCATACAGAATTTTGTGTATGTGATTGTACATATGACTATATTATTAGTTTACATAACCTGTGTAGGCCCAAAGTACACACCCCCCACCCACCCCCCAAATTGCTTTAACCATGAACCCTCAACCAGTCATTACTCCGGAAAATCAGGAGTCGACTGTATATGTATACCATCAGCCATGAAATAAAAGTACGAGGAGATGTAGTTTCACCAACCAGTGCACCGTATTGCCGTTTGCTTCGGCCAAAGTCGGTGCCTCTGTACAGTGCACGTAACAAATTGTGCATGCATGTTGCGTTGCGTTGCGTGGAATTCAGCATTCAATCGGATTGTTTTGTACACTTGTTTGAAAGTTTATTTTTGGACAAATTAGAAGCAATTGCGTATGTACATATTGTGTAATTATATATCATAAATGAGAGGTTGACATCTTACATTTAACTACAGAAAACAAGAAATTTAGTCCAAATGCTGGAAAACTTGACTCTCTTGATTTGGCGTCACTGGCGATGCTGATTGCTTTGCATGGCATTGGCGTTTCTGTGTTTGTTCGACAGTACTTTTAACAACTAAATGTTTGTTGGATAAGAAACTGCATGTGAAAAGTGAAATGTCAATGCACTAAAAAATCAGCATACTACTGCAGAAGCTGAAATAACTGCAAAAAATGAGAAANTGAAAAGTGAAATGTCAATGCACTAAAAAATCAGCATACTACTGCAGAAGCTGAAATAACTGCAAAAAATGAGAAAAAAACGATCATCAACAATGGTAAAGGAGCTAAACAGAAAGAAAAACGAAATTCTGGACTCTGCGCATGAAACTGTCGTAAACTTGATGAATAAATAAAGTGTCTTCGACATGAAAAATGGTAAGTTTGTTTTACGTACTGTTTTTATGTTCTCGAAGCATTTGTTATTTGAATGTGTGTTTATGTTTGTTACTCACAAATAAATTTTATGAACAACTAAATGTCATGTTTTTATGTCAGGGAAAATTAAAACTTGTTAGGGAATCTCAAGACACTATTAGCGTGATACCCTGTTTTATCATTATTTATATCAAAATTTAGCCGGGGGAACTGTAGATACAATTTACCGGTGCATAAGTTTCAGGTACATTGAGAGTCGACTGTAACTACTATATGCTAAATTTTCAACTGTGATGTTACAAGCAAAGCTAGTTTTTACTTTTTACCATATAAAATAACAATATTAAAATAAATGCAAACAAATTAGTCATAAACCAAAATTAATTATTAAGCTTTAATAATTTACATTACTGAAATTACAGTTTTGCTTTATAAACACAACAGAGAGCTTTCAAATTGTACACAGTAGACTCTCTATCTACCGTGTTTCAGGGGACTGTCAAAAAATTTCCATACAAGCAAGATTTCAGTAGATGAGGGTTCCAACATGTATATTAATAAAATACAATTTATGACCTTATAATTAGGGCTGAGCCGATGCCGATCCAATATATCGAATCCGGCCGATATCGCAATTATCGGAATTGTGCACAATTCATGTTTAAATCGCCGATATTATAACCGATATTTTGCCCTAAGAATCTCTAAGATGATGATGTTTTCAACTTGCCATAATTGGAGTGCTTTGCTCACTCCAGTGAAATCTCGTCGTTGCGTTGCCGTTTATGTCGTTTTCCCGTATCAGTCTACTTATTTTGGATGGTCCCAACAAATATCCTATATAAACAATGTTAAAAAAAACCAGCATGCTACACCCTTACCCCGCATCCATCGATCAGATATTCTGTCCAAAACCAAAGTATATTCGGAACAATTGTTTATCTGTGGAAAAACTATCCTGAAACTGGTACTACCAAAATTCAGTAGCGCCAAGAGCAGGTAAACAGACATGCCCGAACCTCAAATGCTAATGTACACAAGTTGTTGTGAAACGTTGCAATTGTTAACAACTACATAATTTATTTTTGACAATTCAATCACTATTTGTTTTAAATTACTCATGTCGAAAAACAGGTAAAACATAATAATTGCAGGCATTTCTTTGTTTCAAGTCAGCAAACGAATATTCATGCAAATAAAACACGTATGTATAATCAATGGGTATGGTACGGACCAGAACCAGACATTCATAATGGACGGAACGGATTTGAACTTTAGTCTCGTTCCACAACGGAAACGTAATAATTTTAGGTCAGTACGATAAATAACCATGTAAATTACAAGCATTAAAGGGGAACAGTATGTTTTCACCGACTAATTCTATTAAGATAAAATTATGCTAGTAATTTTGTCTAAGAGTAATGCAGTGATATCAACTGTCACACAAGGTGACGAATGCTGTTTAATTTGGCGAAATTTAAAAACATTTTGCGGCCAAGGGAATTTTTAGCGAAGTTAAATATAAATTCAAAAAATCGGATTTTTACATGTCAAACTCAACAATTTTTAGCACGTTTCTGTTTTAAATCATTGTTTTTAATAAAGTTAGTTTGATTTTTGCCAATTTTTTTTACATTTGGCAGAAATTTAGAGAATTTTATGTAAACATTTGGCGGATTTTCGAAATTAAGTGCATTTCAGTATTTTATAATACAATACTTATATTGAATGATTGAGATATGTTTTTTCATCCAGTATTTAAGATATGCCCGCTGCTCATTACAGGCAATCTACTCAGGATACCCAAGGATGAAAATAATTATTTTTGAGGAGAGAGATCCACGTGAGTTTTCCCACATGCTGAGTTTTTTTCAGTAGGTCTCGTGAAAAACGAATAATAGACGTTTCACTATTTGGTTTTATTAAAATAATCACTATTTTTAAATTGGTTTTTATTAAAGTACCCAACTGGCTGTGCCTTCTTTTTTGTTTCTTTTGTTGGTTTGTTTGCTGTTGCTGTAGTAACATGGCGGTGTTAGGTTAGGGAACGAACGTGGTGAAATTATTTACGTGTGCCAGCAATAAACAAATAATATAACTGGAAGAAAAAGTGACTTGTGGAATTTCTTTGTACCGTAAGCAACACGCAAGAATGCAAAACTGTTTACAATATTTGCAAATGTTTGTTTCGAGGGGGGTATATCATCAAGGTCCTATAGTACCACAAACTTCAAACGGCACATTGAATGTACGCACCATTTGAAGTGTTGTTTTTTTTTAAGAGTTTCATTGCTTAATGACATGCTTTTGCAGGTTATTTTTGTCTTATAAATATGCTTAAGCTTAATATGTGGTTCCTAGATTTATATTTGTCGTAATAGTTAGGCCTATCACTGAAACAATAAAAACGAACACAATTAGAATTTTATTTAAGTAAAAGTTTAAAAATTAAGCATTTATTTTTTGAAAATTGCAATAATGTTATTTTTCCTTGTCAAGGCAATATCGGTACAGTAGAACCCACTTATAAGGTTCCCATTTAAAAGGTTTTCCCGCCTATAATGCATGATTTTTCTAGTCCCTAGTCGGGAATGTTTCTCCATAAGAACAATAACAAACATTCCCGGAAATAAGGTTTTCATTTTCCCATGAATAATGCACATTGTGAAGGAAGAGCAAGGGGAAAGGAAAACTTCAATGGAAAAGATGCTCAACTTACACTGCTTTTCAGACAAAGTTGTAGTTTTTATCCCAANTGAAAAGTGAAATGTCAATGCACTAAAAAATCAGCATACTACTGCAGAAGCTGAAATAACTGCAAAAAATGAGAAAGAAACGATCATCAACAATGGTAAAGGAGCTAAACAGAAAGAAAAACGAAATTCTGGATTCTGCGCATGAAACTGTCGTAAACTTGATGAATAAATAAAGTGTCTTCGACATGAAAAATGGTAAGTTTGTTTTACGTACTGTTTTTATGTTCTCGAAGCATTTGTTATTTGAATGTGTGTTTATGTTTGTTACTCACAAATAAATTTTATGAACATCTAAATGTCATGTTTTTGTGTCAGGGAAAATTAAAACTTGTTAGGGAATCTCAAGACACTATTAGCTGATACCCTGTTTTATCATTATTTAGCCGGGGAACTGTAGATACAATTTACCGCTGCATAAGTTTCAGGTACATTGAGAGTCGACTGTAACTACTATATGCTAAATTTTCAACTGTGATGTTACAAGCAAAGCTAGTTTTTACTTTTTACCATATAAAATAACAATATTAAAATAAATGCAAACAAATTAGTCATAAACCAAAATTAATTATTAAGCTTTAATAATTTACATTACTGAAATTACAGTTTTGCTTTATAAACACAACAGAGAGCTTTCAAATTGTACACAGTAGACTCTCTATCTACCGTGTTTCAGGGGACTGTCAAAAAATTTCCATACAAGCAAGATTTCAGTAGATGAGGGTTCCAACATGTATATTAATAAAATACAATTTATGACCTTATAATTAGGGCTGAGCCGATGCCGATCCAATATATTGAATCCGGCCGATATCGCAATTATCGGAATTGTGCACAATTCATGTTTAAATCGCCGATATTATAACCAATATTTTGCCCTAAGAATCTCTAAGATGATGATGTTTTCAACTTGCCATAATTGGAGTGCTTTGCTCACTCCAGTGAAATCTCGTCGTTGCGTTGCCGTTTATGNTCCAGTGAAATCTCGTCGTCGCGTTGCCGTTTATGTCGTTTTCCCGTATCAGTCTACTTATTTGGGACGGTCCCAACAAATATCCTATATAAATAATGTTAAAAAAACCAGCATGCTACGCCCTTACATCATTAATTGACCCGCATCCATCGATCAGATATTCTGTCCAAAACCAAAGTATATTCGGAACTATTGTTTATCTGTGGAAAAACTATCCTGAAACTGGTACTACCAAAATTCAGTAGCGCCAAGAGCAGGTAAACAGACATGCCCGAACCNACTCTCTAACCTCAAATGCTAGTATACACGAGTTGTCGTGAAACATTGCAATTGTTAACAACCACGTAATTTATTTTTGATAATTCAATCACTATTTGTTTTAAATTACTCATGTCAAAAAACAGGTAAAACATAATAATTGCAGGCATTTCTTTGTTTCAAGTCAGCAAACGAATATTCGCGCTGATAAAACACGTATTTTTAATGGGTGTGGTACGGACCAGAACTAGACATCATTATGGACGGAACGGATTTGAACTTTACTCTCGTTCCACAATGGAAACGTAATATTTTTAGGTCAGTGCGGTAAATAACCATGTAAATTACAAGCATTAAAGGGTAACAATATGTTTTCACTGATTAATTCTATTAAGATAAAATTGCGCTAGTAATTTTGTCTAAGAGTAATGCAGTGATATCAACTGTCACACAAGGTGACGAATGCTGTTTAATTTGGCGAAATTTAAAAACATTTTGCGGCCAACGGAATTTTTAGCGAAGTTAAATATAATTTCAAAAAATCGGATTTTTACATGTCAAACTCAACAATTTTTAGCATGTTTCTGTTTTAAATCATTGTTTTTAATAAAGTTAGTTTGATTTTTGCCAATTTTTTTTACATTTGGCAGAAATTTAGAGAATTTTATGTAAACATTTGGCGGATTTTCAAAATTAAGTGCATTTCAGTATTTTATAATACAATACTTATATTGAATGAGAGATATGTTTTTTCATCCAGTATTTAAGATATGCCCACTGTTCATTACAGGCAATCTACTCAGTATACCCAAGGATGAAAATAATTATTTTTGAGGAGAGAGATCCACGTGAGTTTTCCCACATGCTGAGTTTTTTTCAGTAGGTCTCGTGAAAAACGAATAATAGACGTTTCACTATTTGGTTTTATTAAAATAATCACTATTTTTAAATTGGTTTTTATTAAAGTACCCAACTGGCTGTGCCTTCTTTTTTGTTTATTTTGTTGGTTAGTTTGCTGTTGCTGTAGTAACATGGCGGTGTTAGGTTAGGGAACGAACGTGGTGAAATTATTTACGTGTGCCAGCAATAAACAAATAATATAACTGGAAGAAAAAGTGACTTGTGGAATTTCTTTGTACCGTAAGCAACACACAAGAATGCAAACCTGTTTACAATATTTGCAAATGTTTGGTTTCGAGGGCGGTACATCATCAAGGTCCTATAGTACCACAAACTCAAAATGGCACATTGACTGTACGCACCATTTGAAGTGTTGTGTTTTTTTAAGAGTTTCATTGCTTAATGACATGCTTTTGGAGGTTATTTTGGTCTTATAAATATGCTTAAGCTTAATATGTGGTTCCTAGATTTATATTTGTCGTAATAGTTAGGCCTATCACTGAAACAATAAAAACCAACACAATTAGAATTTTATTTAAGTAAAAGTTTAAAAATTAAGCATTTATTTTTTGAAAATTGCAATAATGTTATTTTTCCTTGTCAAGGCAATATCGGTATTGGTATCAGCAATATCGTATTGGTATCGGCAATATCGGCTCACCTCTACTAATAATACTTCATTTTGAGTATAATGAGAGCTGTATATTTATTGTGAATTAAGTTTAGCTAATAAACACAATAAAAATAGGGATTTTTAGGGTCATCGAAAAACAATGGTACAATTTCATAACTTTATAGTGACGAAACTATTTAACAGAGTTAGTGGATTGTTGCACCAAATTGTAGTGGGAAGCGAAAGTTTTTTCTGCGGTGTTAGGCAGTCGCACACCGACCTTGATTGTGGCAGAGGCAACTGCGCCATCTGGCATCCATGCCGACCCCTCCAGTGAGATGATGACAGTGCAGCAGAAAGCATAGTCAGTTCTGTTCAATTCTGTAGTAAATGTGTGCGTAATTTTAGACTGCAGTATCCAGGACGTGTACCAGAACGGAGCGCTATTTGTCATTGGGTTAAAAGAGGTGGAACAGCTTAGGCTATTTTGAGTGCGCAGCCCTGAAAAGTAAATCGCTTGCCGCAGTTTGGAACTTGGCATTCTGAGGACTACCGTGCTAAATATCCTTCATAAACGTCTGTGATTGCATGCCTACAAGATTCAATTGAGGCACGAAATTAAGCCGGAAGATTGGCCCATACGTTTTGCATTCGCTGCTTTCGTGTTAAACAAAATGTATACGGAAATAAATTATGCTAAATCAGGTGCTTTACAGTGACAAGGCAACTTTTCACGTTAATGGTTGTGGAGCAGACGGTGCTCCGGAATACGTGGATGGAGGTCTAATATCGCCTGAGCTACAAATGGAGCGCACATATAAACCTTTAAGGTAAGCAAAACCATGATTCTTCCTTTATATGTTTGTGTAAGAACCAACCAAATCAGTCAAATAGTTTCGAAGCTGTGATTTTTTTAATTTGTACCATTCCTTTTTCGATGACCCGATATTACTGTAAATAATACATTAAAGAACACTTCTCCTCAAAATGTTTACATAAAGAATTTAACATCTCAAAATACTGTATATAATTGATTGTAATCAAACACCAAATGCAAGCGGACCTAAAAATTCCAAACCCTCTGGAAATGAAAATAATATGACACATAATGCAAGGCAAATTTTGGATGTCCCGCGCGCACCCGATCAGCTGAGAGTGTGTGGAGAGATTATCGATCGAGAGTGTGTTCATGGTGGGCAAGAGGAGCAAACCAATGCACCCCACCACACGTTGCCGACAGCTTGCGCGTGTAGCAAAATGTCTGTCTTTTAAAGTAATTAATTATTTTTCACTGCAAAAGCACTATACTTTTGAGATAAATGTATAAATAAGGTAATTAAAACTTATTTCTTCACTCTTTTTTAATAAATAATCAATCAAAACCATGTTATCTTCTGAATTTCCTGTACTTACACCTGTCGCGAGTTATGCAGCACTCTGGCTCGGTGCTTGCTAGGCGTGTGTGCGAAAAGTAATATTTCAAATTGAGAGACGAGATCGAGAATGCCATTCCCCCCTAATACTTGGAACATTGTAACCACTAGGGACGGAGCGGCCAGAGCTAACCCACTCCATCCACCGTGTTGAACTTCGCCAGTTGAGTGACAGGACTGCATCTGGTTGGCCTAACCTCTTCTGGTTACACTTTGGCCAGGGAACTCGTCGTCTGCTCCTCTGTGTGTTGCCCTGCAATCCATTGCCATCTGCCCTCTGCAGCCCCTCCCATCGCGGCCAAACACAAGCCGCATGCCGACTGTCGAGGCCTCACCCCCCAGTCCCCCCCCTACCGCCCTTTCCCAGCCAGCTCAGAAGATCGCCGGAGATCCTTATACACTCGTAGTCGGTCTACGCCTGGAACTACCAGTGCCCTTGGGTATTGCCTGCCCATACTTCCGGCCTGAGATACCCAGCAGCCCTCCGTCTGAGCCGACCAATCCAGCCAGCAGCATCACCGTTGGCCTAGGACAGGGCCCCAGTTCCAACCAGCAGCCGCCAAGCCAGGATCTACCCCAAGTGAAGCCCACTACAGGTAACAGAGTGCCCTTGTCAAAGCCTACTGTGTGTAGCCACCATCGCCACACCCGGCTTCATATCGAGTCAAAGGGCTACATGCACCACTCTATACCGCGGCATTTTCGCAGCCAAATGACTGCGAGTTGTAACCAGCAGGCGCTTGTGCGTGTGTCCGCCACCACAGAAGCCTTTGTGTGATGGTGACGTCACTGCCAATTCTAACCAAACGTAACACATCAAAATCATTAATAAATAGGAATCCAATTGTCGGTAAAAAAAAACCAAAAAATCACAATTATTGTAGCAGTAGACAGTGAAAAACGTATGTAACAATAAGTGAACTTCTTCCGGACCAAGATGAATGGAACACGGGATGTAAAAAAGAAAGAGAGTGAAAGACAAAGGGTTTTTTTGCAGCTTATGTCGCGCACCAGTGGCGACATGACTGGTGCTGCGCATGTGTATCACAGCTGTCGGGTCAATGACCTTGCTCGCATGCTGCACACTAGCGACAGTAAGTTTTAATGACCGAGAGTCAGGTGGTTGGATTCAAAATAAGGGTTGAAAGTACATGAGATTCTAAGCAATGCTATGAAAGAGCTCAATTACCAATGAAGAACCTCGGATACCGTACGCACAGTTCATCTCCACAGGGGCAGCAGAGATTGTCGGAAGCAACGCGGCCAGTTCTGCACGTCACCGGTATTGCACCTGACAACTACGCGGTTCTTTATTATCATGTAAACAACATACTTNTAACTACGCGGTTCTTTATTATCATGTAAACAACATACTTTATTGATAAGCAACAAATAAATGCACAAGAGGAACATGTAATACTGTACAATATTTGCTATTAAACATTACAGAAATGTAACTTGGGTTACCTATAACAGCAAGCCACATTAAATCTGACTTTATGATGAATTAACGTACCAAAGCAATAGCGCTCTCCAACAGCCAACTGTTGAGGTTAATACTANGAAATCTGACTTTATGATGAATTAACGTACCAAAGCAATAGCGCTCTCCAACAGCCAACTGTTGAGGTTAATACTAAAACAAAAATGTATACACAGTGATACAAAGACATTGATTATTTAGGCATACATGGCACAGATTGTGATTAGTGCAGTAATACACACATTAACTTTCGTACAAAAGTGCACTAAAATAGACTGCTTTCTTCTGCACACGTTTTGCTAAGTTGTTTGTATGTTTGATCATAATGCGGTGTAGAAACAAAGTATGAATGCTGCTTTGTAACTAAATGATGTCATTTTACATTTTTCTTTCATTTAAAATTATTGCATGCATGCTGCAATAAATTTCCTTCACAAATCATTACCATGTACGCACGACATCAATAACTTATTAATACTTAATTAAGAAATACACACAGATCTTTACACGAAAATAATACATTTTCCCACATACTTTCCAACAAAATTGTCAAAATATTGGTACGGTTTTGTTTTAGTTGCAATGATGGAGCAGGAAGACGACAAAAGATTGGGAGGATCAATGCGACGGGATGGAGGGTGGTGGTCAGGTGTAGTAGATGTTGCTACGCACTTCCTGTGTGGGGTCTTGTACCTCCCCACTGTAGCTGTAAGTTACATCCTGCAGGTACAACCATGAGAAGTGAGAATGAGCTCGTGATAACTTTACTGAAAGAGACTTATTTATAACATAATGTTGTAGAGGTAGTAATTGCAGCACTTTGGGCTACTCGAATCACACAAGAACTGGAGTTTCACATGCACCAATGCTGACACGACACGTTACGAGCCGCAGTGCCGGTGGGTCTGGCTGCGACTAGTCGTAGGTGACCGGTATGGAGTTGAAGGGCAGGATGGGGTTGCACACCTCGACAGACAAGGCAGTCGCGATGCAGTCGCTAGCGCGGTCAAAGTCTCCCACCGACTGCAGCACGCGACCCAGGTTATACCTGCAACAAGAGACACGATATTCTAGGCCCCCGGCACTTCACGACTGCATTTGCCAGCATACGAGACGGGACAGTTTGTTTATAAGATGAATAATAGTAGTTTCAGCATGGCCAAAACTGCAAGATAAAGGTTTTGGCATTTTTTTTTTATGATACCATGGTAAAAGTTTACCATACACTGTGCGAGTTAATTACATGTGTGATACAAACCACTAATGTACCCCCTCATTTCAGTATAACAACTATAATAATTAGGGATGGGTCCGTCGAATCCAAGATAGGATTCCAGTAAAGCTTTCGCTTACCAAAATTGTCAAAGCGGGGTAAAATAAATAAATATTAGTGGAAAAGTTATAATTCCTCCTAAATACTTTACTTAAGACTTTGTATTGTTATTGGAATGAGGAAAACGGCACTTGTGATCATTAGGATGGCAATTACACCTGCAAACAACATGGTGTATTTTTCACTTTCGCCAACCTTCAATGTAAAATTTCAGTTCAGCAGCGCTGTTACAATTAGGTATTTTATGCACAATTCACTAACAATAAATATTAGTACACTTCAATTAATTTTTTAAAAATTTATTTGAATAATAATGTTTTAATGGTTTTATCAGTGGAGTTATTGTTTTACAAAACTCTACCACATGTAAATAATGCCACTAAATTTATTTGCCAGAAGTTTATATTTATTTTGTTATTTTTCCATTCATCATCGCAATTTGACCAACATTTTTGTTTCAATGTGCGTTTGCTAAATACGTGGCAATGTGTGAATTGTGAAGTATTGTGTTTCATTATTTGTAGTGCTGCGATTTGTGATAGTTATTTAAAATGTTGAAAGAGAGGAATTATTTTAGTTTGGTTTCAGACTCTCCAACAAAAGCGATGTGCATATTTTGCAAGCGAAAAGTATATCGTGGTGGCAATTCCAGTATTACAAGAGCTTTGAATAAACACTTAAAACAGTACGCTGTAGAAGTAAGTACTAATGAATGCCAAATCTACAAATCAGTAAAAAAATTTCTCATTCTAAATGTGTGTGCAATTTTGTACGACTATAAAGTATAGTTTATAACGGCCTAGTTTTTCGTTTTCATTTTATGTATTCCAAGTTTATTAGATTGTTTCTGAGACCTCTGCGCCCATTGAAAGGCACTTCCTTATGTAACTGCGCTTTGCATTTCTTAAGTATGCCTATATGCAGTCCTAATACTGATGTTTATTTCCATGTCATATTTTCAGTCTTTTGCCCANACTGATGTTTATTTCCATGTCATATTTTCAGTCTTTTGCCCAGCATATCATTATTTCATGTGGTTATTTCTTTGGTAAGTCTATGCATTCACTACAAGAATTATATGTAGCTGTTTTCCGAGTTTATCCCATTGTGAAATAAATATTTTAACGAGACCAATTTTTTTTGGTAACATGGATTTGGGTTTGAGATTGAAGAATATTTTAAAGGACTCGACTATGTGTTCGGATCCCTAATTATAATAGGTGTAGAGAATGCAGCCAAGGACTGGGGAAACGCCTATCGCACGACATGCCTGAGGCGGCATCTGCAGTGCACAACAGACACTAGACAGGAGCTGGGCTGTCGGACGTCAGCCATGTTCCTAACATGCAAACATCAGAGTGCGACCTTGATGGGATGGTGGAACGCTAGCCTCATACACCATCACTGTGTTGTAGGGCGCGTGAAGCTACATGTTTTACTTCAATCAAATACAAATAAAATTATAACACTAGGTAATACATCTATGATTTCCATTTCACTAAATCCTAGACACACAATTCAATTTATGCTCATATTTTCTTGAAATGTTTGATTGAATAATAAATATGAGATACTGAGATACTCCTAAAATTAATTGTCTTAAAAAATAATCCTAATCAAGTGTTCTTGAAATTATTTTTGTAAAAAAAATTTACCAATATTTTGTATAATACTGTTAGCACTAATTGTAAGCCAATGGGTGATTTGAAAGATGCAAAATAGTTGTTAAAAAAAAAGCTAGTGCTAAATCTGTTTTGCCCAGAACTATCATTTCACTCTCTGTAATGCAGAAAATGTGTATGGGGATACATACATTACTAACTTGTTAACATTGACGCTCNTAAAAAATAATCCTAATCAAGTGTTCTTGAAATTATTTTTGTAAAAAAAATTTACCAATATTTTGTATAATACTGTCAGCACTAATTGTAAGCCAATAGGTGATTTTGAAAGATGCAAAATAGTTGTAAAAAAAAAAAGCTAGTGCTAAATCTGTTTTGCCCAGAATTATCATTTCACTCTCTGTAATGCAGAAAATGTGTATGGGGATACATACATTACTAACTTGTTAACATTGACGCTCNTTATCATTTCACTCTCTGTAATGCAGAAAATGTGTATGGGGATACATACATTACTAACTTGTTAACATTGACGCTCCACTTAGTGGCATTGTTGGAGCCTCTCCTCCTCCAGATGACTGGGAGTCCACTTGACAGGGTTGTTTCTGGGAGTGGAATGGGTTGCCTTTGGTAATTCTATTATGGCCTGCTGGGTACAGTGAGGAGTGCTAGTTCGAGTTCGCTTGGTTTGAACTTGGGAAGGTGTGTAGCTTGCTCCGAGAGCTGTAGGTGACGGATCACCTTGTCTACGGCTGAGGGCCAGTTATGAGTTGCTGATTTCTTAGGTGGTGAGACGGCACGAGGTACGTACCAAAGTAGCTCGTAGCGTGTATCGAGCTCGTAGATGTACCTCTCTGCCGAGCTGCTTCCTCTCTCTTCCAAGAACACCCAGTTGGTTCTCTGTCCATTTTCTACCAAGCCTCCAATACTGCTAGTATCTGTTTGGCAGCAGCTTTATCCTACCCAATGAGACGTAAGGGGGTAGGTAGCGTAGAGAGGAAAACAGAAGGTATTCCATAGGGATGGGCATGGCCTGAGAAGAATAAGGCTTAGGTACGTGGGTGCCTATCTACTGGTCNACAGAAGGTATTCCATAGGGATGGGCATGGCCTGAGAAGAATAAGGCTTAGGTACGTGGGTGCCTATCTACTGGTCGCCGACAACTGACTTGGTGGACGGGAAGTCGCCGACACTAACTGCTCTTAGGAAGGTGGGAAGGGCAAGCATCACGAAGAGATGGAGCTCCCAGACNGCGGGAAGTCGCCGACACTAACTGCTCTTAGGAAGGTGGGAAGGGCAAGCATCACGAAGAGATGGAGCTCCCAGACACTGCGAGTGTGTTGGCTGGACAGGACCCAAGCACTTACAGTAGAGTGGGCCACCGCTCCATAGATACACGGCTCCCTATAGGTGAAGAAGGGGGCGGCAGCACCTGCCTGCTCCTGCTAGAGTGTTTGAGGTTCGCTTGGACGAAGCAGGAAACAGGAGAGATTGTAGCTGCGAGTGATAAATCAGTTTATGTCTGTTTATTGGCAACCAGCCTGTGCTCTGACTAGGGCCTGAAGGGNTCCTGCTAGAGTGTTTGAGGTTCGCTTGGACGAAGCAGGAAACAGGAGAGATTGTAGCTGCGAGTGATAAATCAGTTTATGTCTGTTTATTGGCAACCAGCCTGTGCTCTGACTAGGGCCTGAAGGGCCGATCCTAGGTTGACTACGAAGATCAAGTTGTAAGTCTCGCAGAGATTCAATTCTTGAAAATAGAACTTGAAGTCTGGTACATACTTCTAATTTCCTGGGTCAGAATGTTTTCCTTGTTAAAATGTATTGCGTAACATTTTCAGGCGAAGCGATTACCTTTGAAATATAAGTGATGATAGGTGCAACTAACGGATAATCTTGATAAAATTTCTACGTTTGCCAGTACCACTTAGTATATTTGCTCTGCGGCCGGCATGTGAAGGCAAGCGCGCATGGCTGAGAGAGAGGACGTGCTTTTTCTTCTACTAGGCAATAACTTCCCCTCTCGAACGCTTATAAGGGGAGGGAGGAAGGAAGGAGCGCGTCTGAGAGGATGCTAGGTTGCCACGCTGGTCGCTACGTAACGACTTCCCCTCTCGTGAAACATGTAAGGAGAGGTAGCAAGCCAGACTCGCACGTCGCACCACGCTGCAGATGCAGACGTGTTGGAAGACAGGCAACGCATCGCAGAGCTGTTACAAGACTTTTGCATAAACAACCAGCTTAAAAACGATTTTTGCGGGAAATCTTAGGTGACAGAACTGAAATATACTTCGATTGACGCAACATATTAACTGTGGATACAGTTTATCGGTACATGCGTTTTCGGTACAACTGTATTTATTGCTGTTTGTCAACAAAATTTTGTGCGAGTCTGAGTCAGAATAAATAATTTTTTTTACTGATTCCACTGTGAGTGCAATTATAAAATTGATTTCATACTACTTTGGAAGCAGCAGCTTTCTAAATTAAAAAGGCCAAAGCGTTAATTTTTCTGCTGCA
>NQII01003085.1:100541-163005 GCA_002778355.1 Clitarchus hookeri | reverse complement strand
GGGGGGAGCTAAAAATGTTCTGCCTCAGATTATGAGAAGGGGGTGCCTAAAATGGGTCGAGACGGAATTTAAGAACCGCTAGTTTCATAAACAAGCTGTTTACACATCATGGAACAGGATGCGATACTTGAGATGCACTAGGCAAAGAAGGCGGATGTATTACAAGGATAAAGCATAAAATAGTATATTACAGCGGCGAAAACTTGCGTTAGACAAATGAGAAGGGAACAGTGTGACGTTACTGACGTGAATGTGACAGGATAAGTTCTGCAAATGGTGTGAAAGAAAATGAAAATTGATGAGAGGTGAGGTACCTTGAACAAAACAAAAGCAGGAGAGGTGACAAGATGAAAATGACGAAGGGGTGAAGAACGGTTTAACAAAGACGAGTGACGGAGGGATGACCTTGCCTTGCCCTGGTCGCGGGGAAGGGAAGTGTGACTGCACGGTCACACCAAACAAAGGAAATTACGGGCGACAAAGCTTCAACATGACCATAACTCCGCGCATGATTCTTGAAGCTGTCGGAGGTTTCCCACCTTACTGTTTTATTGCAAAAATGGCATATCATGACATCTCCCGATTTGATCATGCTTTCTTGAGAAAACTGCTTTACTCGTTCGTCAATATTTATTTTTGGTAGAATTAAACAGATCAGATGAAAAACTGCAACCCGCAACTGTCCAACCCCGACGAGTTCCGACACGCTCGTACATCTTTCGCCCTCTCAGTAGCCAAGTGCTGCTACCACCACCGCACGTTGGCACGCACATTTAATGATTTGTTGATATCTGTTGGTTTGTTGAAATTCTCGAATGCATGTCGAAATTCTTGAATACAAGACAATCGCGAGTTGAAAACACAAAATAACAACTCTAAAATGCATTATAAGTCGTTGCCCACTATTTAAAACAGTTTTAATATATTTTGCAAAGTCGCTTCTCGGGTCTCTACTCGTGAATAGCGGTATAGAATGGCTAGCTGGGTAGCCGTGAAGCACGGGAGGCTTCGGTGAGCTGTCTGGCAGCGTGACGTTCTACACCGGCGCTGGCTAGCTGTTAACACAGTTGTGGAGTTGGCACACGGCTCAGGAAACGTCTGCAGTGTTGATTTCACTCAAGGATTCTGAAAATAACTTATTTAATGCTAGTGACGAACAAACATTATTTTAATGAAGTAAACTTGCAAGGATTTCCATAGAAAAGCACCTGTTTAAGAGATTGCAAATTTTACAAACAGTAAGTTTGCGTGTTTTGTAAATAATGTATTTGTAAACAGTTAATATAATTATTGAAATGCACGTGGCCTGAAAAAGCCGCACTCTCTTTTGTTAGTGTGTAAACAATATTTGTTTATTTGCCTATATCTTAAATTCAACGAGTATAAGGGGGGAGGGGGAGCGAGAGTGTGGCTGCATCTGTACAAATAAGAATGAGTACGAATCGCATTTTGTTTTTTCATTGAAGTTAAAACTTACAAAGTTATAATAATTTGAATGTTATTTCCATACAAGCTAAATAGTCCACTGCTCCAGCAGAACAATATGTAACTCAAGATATGCCACCCTTCTCGCAAGAACCAAAGAACAATGCTGTCTCAGGAAAGATGTTAAGCTGAAGCTTTGTTTCCTTTCTTCTCTCGAAATAAAATAAATCCCCACAAACTTAAATTGGTAATTACAAAAATAAAACCGGTGGGAATGTCAACGTAGCTACAATAACCTACACTGATTACTGGACAGCGGTTAGCAAACTGCAGACTCAGTGCCTGCCATGACAGGAAACACGAAAAAAGAGGAAAATACAAGTATGCTTTGGACTCAAACATTTGTTGACAAACGTCTTTCTCTTCCCTGACGAATCAGCTGTGGTGGAAGGATACATTGTGGCCACGCTAATTTTCTAGAACTGTTAAAATTTATCCCGCTTAACATGAAATAGACAATATGACCAGCTAGTAATGGTCAGTCGTACGGTCTGAGTCAATCACGAAGGATGGTGAGGGGGTGTTGAGAGCTGACGAAATAGACAGTGAAATACAGTGACGGGGGTTCAGTCGTACCAGGGAGTGGCTGTGCTCTACCATCTTTATGAGAATCTAACCCTCATGGTCACAAACATCCAACTCTGTTTTTCGCATTAGGTATGTATTTTCTTTCCTCTATGTTTTTACAATTTAAAAAAAAAATATAATTGCAATTCTTTTAAATTTTTCGAATTTAAGGTNTAAAGCTATATGTTCCCAATTTTTATTTTTTTAAACTTAGGTTGAAATTTTTTTATAATTTTTTTTCGGGGATTTTGAGATGTGGAGATTTTTTGGGTTCAAGGTCACCCAGATCCAATATCGCGATCGGGTAACATCACAACATGGCGGCAGGTCAGTTTCTGGCTCCTTTTCCTTCGTTCCCTTGCCCAAGCACTCTCTCTATCATACTACTGGTCGGCTATACATCGAAGTGGATGTTCCCTGTATCATTCAAAACTTATGGTGCAGTATTAATGTTACAAGTGAAGTGGAGACTCACCAGGTGTGGTGTTCGGATGGATCTATCTTCGCTGCATCATTGAGGATCTTCTCGGCAAGACGATGGCATCCCAGGTAGTTGTAGATCAAACCCTGGTACAGAAGATGGGAATCTGTCACTAGGATACCACCAGCGGAGCACTTCAGGACATGATCTCGCAGCAACCTACTTACTGCATACAGGATATGTTGCGAGAACTCACCAGGTGTTGCAAGCTCTTGAGGTGTGTCGGGTTGATGGCGACGGCATTCTCAAAACACAGTCTTGCCTCGGCGTACTGTTGCATCTCCTCGTGGACCAGGCCTCTCTGCAAGTAACACACAACACGTAATCATACCGATACATCACCTTTGTCTTAACTTATATGATCATATCCAGAACACTTTCCCTTTCACGTATGTCAAACAAGCAGAGACATATGCTCAAGCATGCTGTTGAGATGGTTCATACTGTGGGAGTCAATGTTTATTACAGACTCAGAAATAACTACAGATAATAAGCAACTCTTGCCAACTAGACCTTGTTGAATGATGCAACTACTCTACACATCATCAAACAAAGAGACAGTACTGTAAACACATTCTGCCCATTCACTTGGTGATGATAAGAGACTCGAAAAATTGAGTCAAGTAGAACTACCAACGTTCGACTCACCATTAGAATAGAGTCTGTTTCCAGTGAAATCTCAGTAAGGAAACATGTAAGGTGAGTCTTGATATTGTCTGGTTATAAACAAATATTTGCATCTTACAGTAATTTTACATCTATTTATAATATTATAAACACACTTTCTGTTATGGCCGGTTCACTTATGAAAAAGAAATCACTGCATTTAACATCATGGAATTTAAGGAACACACTGTCGCATGTTCCCAGTAAAGTTGTCAGTGAAATATGAAATATTCAAAATGTAACTTTTACATTTGTGACTACTGAATTAATTTCAAATATCTTCTGTATGCTTTATGCAAATTATAGTAATAATCNGTAACTTTTACATTTGTGACTACTGAATTAATTTCAAATATCTTCTGTATGCTTTATGCAAATTATAGTAATAATCGACTAATTGTCAAGATATTTACTGCATGAACCATTTCTCATATTTTTCAGATACACTTGATTGGCACGTGATTGAAGTGAGAGAGTGAGTAGCAACGTTAGNGTAACTTTTACATTTGTGACTACTGAATTAATTTCAAATATCTTCTGTATGCTTTATGCAAATTATAGTAATAATCAACTAATTGTTAAGATATTTACTGCGTGAACCATTTCTCATATTTTTCAGATACACTTGATTGGCACGTGATTGAAGTGAGAGAGTGAGTAGCAACGTTAGGTTTACTGCTCCTGAACGGATACAAAATGGGCTCAGAAGTAGGTCTTAAGCAGTGCTTCTGAAAGTGATCAGTTAACCGTGACCAGCCCTTACATATATTGTGCAAGCTCATGTCGCCATAACTGTTCACAACAAAATTTTTGGAATGTTTTAACATTTTNATCAAAAATTTTGGAATGTTTTAACATTTTTTTATTCATATCAAATACAGTGTCAGTAAACATTTAATGCAGACATGCCAAACTTGGATTATACCTTCTCAAACTCACCTTTCATGAATCGTAATTGTTCAAGTGGTCTTACATATTTAAGTACTNTCATGAATCGTAATTGTTAAAGTGGTCTTACATATTTAAGTACTTGGGAAAATGGGGGCATTTACATTGAGTAAATACTGTACGTTGAGTCCACACTTGGTCACTGATTGCAGGCGTTCTGTAAATTACTGTTAGTGATATAACTGGCATTATGCAGCAAATTGTTATTTTTAGCTTTTTTTAAAATACATGAATATAATTGAGTTTTTGTGCAATTGAAACTTGTCCAGTAGTTTTCCTTTTATGTTAACGTAGCCACAAACTCCACATGCACGGCACCGCTCATAATATTATGGAGCACGGCCGAGTTTTATTTCAGTGTATGCATTACCTTCCAAACTTCATTCTGGCATCATATCACAGAAAGTGAAGTGACTGTTAGTAAAGATACTGGTATTTACACCATAAGAGTAACGTAAAATATAGCGATACCATTACGGATGAACTTTGCAAGTACAAAATAATTCTTTGCATTAGATTATTGTTAACATTATTTACTATAAATTTATTGTGTAAATTTGATTTTAACCAAATTCTAGTTGACTCAACTCAAAACATGAATTCACCCATCTCTGCGTAACCATTTCATAGTTCAAACAGCAATCTTTCAGCAGTGCATAACTCTGAGTTGAGGGATAATTCTCTTGTACTGCAATGTTCACATACGTATGGATACACATTAGAGATGGGTCAGTTCCATTATTTTACCAAATCCTCAGTTCGGGTTTGTTTATTAAAAATTGGTTCTTGCTTTCGGTTCTTTCTATGAAACGTGTAAAAACCCTACAATTTTTTTAAAAAATTATGCTTATAATCCATTCACGGTATCTTCAATACTTTTGAAAAGAACCTTTGAAAAATCACTCTAGGAGTTACATGTCCTCCTGTGTTTTAAATAACTTGTAAAAACACTGTGATTAACTTTAAATGATTGTATTCTTTAATAAATGAAACTTTAAATTAGTATCTTCTATAACTTGTAATATTTATTTCGTATTAAATACGAATTAAAAACAGTGAGAGCAGCGACGTGTTGGCAACGGCTAGTAACAAACAGTTCACAGATAAAATATTGTTTCAACCTTGTTTTTTCATATTTATTTGTAAATTAAACGTTGCCTATTGATATAATTGGTATAATTAGGTAGCACTGAAGGAAATATATTTCATTGTTACAGTTAAAAAAATCAGCGCAAATTACAGTGCGTAGGCCCTAGTGACATGGTGTTTTTTTTTTTTCATCCGAGGAAGAAGCGAATAGGCGGAGCGGAGATTGTCGCTCGCTCTCTCTTTCTTTCTCTCTCTCGGGAAGTTTCGCACCACTAGTAGCAGCAAAAAAATTATACACATTTTCAACTTTAGCGTATTTCATNCTGGAAGTTTCGCACCACTAGTAACAGCAAAAAAATTATACACATTTTCAACTTTAGCGTATTTCATACTTATTACAGCAAAAATAATGATTTTTAAATTTTTAATTTACAACTGAAACAAAAATGTATTGTTTGAATAATTATTATTATATATTTTAATCTAATGGCGGAACGGTTACAAATCCGAAGATGGCAGAAGTGGCAACTGGCCACGGCGTCTTGCTCATAGAAAAAAAAGAGACAGAATGATGCATTATTTTCTGTTCTTGTGAAAAATAAAACTACCACATCAAGTTTCTACACGTTGTGATTTTTAAACCTACCTAGGCGAGTTACGATGTTGTGATAAATCTGTTTTTCTACGGCAGGTATAAATATACTGTAATCTGCGTCGTGACCGCTGTGTGTGAAAGAGTATTGTTGTTTTTACGTTACGTTGGACCAGTGTGTATGTGATTGCAAATATTGGACTTGCGAAATTTATATGTTTTAACACGTAAACTGTTTTTATGACGAAATTAATGTTTTGAAAGTAACGTCTGTTTATTTATCACAACGTAACTTTGCCCTAGGTGTTTGAAACACAATTGTGTAACGTGCTTACGTTTCTGTGATTTGAATGTTTGCCACAATCCCAACAAAATACTAAGCCCAGCCAGATAAATTTAAATAAATAATGAAATAAACCTAGCAAACAGTAAGAACCAATGCATAGAAATATTAGCGGAGTAAAAGTTACGGTAGGCTTATTTGTGTGCATGTTCACCACTATCTTTTAAGTTTGTCGCTGCTACGTACAAAATATAAGCGACATGAGTTGCGTGCTTGAATTTACTGTGTCTTTTCGTTGGATTGGCTGTTCCTTCGTTTTAATATTTATTCTAACTGAGACCGTCCTTTTAACGAAATAATCCAACATATTTCAACAACAAGAGGTTAACTAGTACAGTTCTTTCACCCGCAGTTGTAACAGGGTTAAACACAGTCATGGCACAAATATTAACGTGCATTACGTGTAACGTGCATTACGTGTATAACAAATATGTTTACAATGTAAAATATAACCGTAAGAACTATTGTCGATACAGACATTGTCAAAAAGTTATAAAGCTGACCTAAATATGGTTATAGGCCTAAATTGTAAACATTCGTAGGAAATGGCATTTGAAAAATGACATAATTATTTGAACATCTGCAAACAGTAAACAAAGCATTTGACAGTTAAAACGTATTAGTCACATGGCAGTGTTTATGTTTACATTTAGCGGAAGGATACGTAATTGGTAACCAAAAGTATAACTTTAGCAGGGCTTCAGAAAAGTGTGAAGTAACCGTGAATGGNCTTCAGAACAGTGTGAAGCAATCGTGTATGGCCTATACCAGTGGACTGTGTATTTTGGTAGAGATGATGATGTATTTGCCATTTTTAACTAATAAATATTTGTTATGCATTTTTTTTTCTTGTTTAATGATTTTGACCTGCCCGGAGAAATCTGTTTTTCACATAATTAAAACTTGCATAGAATTTCTTTTAACTCTAAAAAGCAAAATACTGCCACACTTCAGTAGTCATTCTTTGGTTTTTATCTTGGAAAATAAAAGGAACATCTCGTCTACAAAGAATAACTAAATTCTCGGTACCAACACCACATGCAAGTTCGTGGTAATAAGACATCTTAACCTCAAAGCTCTCACAGTGTTTTCTTCATGACATACACGCATCAACATGGGTTCCACTGATGACGGATCAGCAGTTTACGTGCATGCAATTTTCCCATGATCAAATTTCGAGAAGTTCACTGGAATGACGGTAGTAGTGTCGATAACGCAGAAAATCTCACGCACAGAATGCACACAGGATTCGGTGACATCTATGGAAGGTTCTTCTAGTTCATGGCTGATGGACTTGTCTGTCTACAATAGCAAGATTACGTTTGTGTGATATGTGCTATTTTTCTGGCAAATAAATTTTAGATAAAAATTGTTGTTGTACATAGTGTGAATTTGGCTGGAATGATGTCGGTGGCTGTTGTAAATAAAGTAAAGGAACCGAGAATATAATTCTGGTTCGCAAGGCTAAAAACCGGTAGAACAGAGAACTGACAACCGGAACCAACCCATCCCTAACACNAATATAATTCTGGTTCGCAAGGCTAAAAACCGGTAGAACAGAGAACTGACAACCGGAACCAACCCATCCCTAACACGCACACACTACAGAATTTGATCCATTTATGAAGTTGGCAGCCCTAAGGTTGGTTAAAACCCAAGCAACAGAAATAGCAAATGTATAGTGCAGTGGGTAGGCACTCGATCCTCCCTGAAAACTACAATAATAATTTAATTATCACGTGATTCATGGAGCGAGTTTTTTGTTTCCAGCTGTATATTACTGCACTGACTCTATAGAGAGGACAGCAAATACTTCACTCTGTACACACTTTTTCAGGGCAATCGACAATTGTAACAGGGTAACTGACTGCCCTCTGTGCAAGTGCAGACAAAGAGAACTCACGGTGTACATGATCGAGTGGGAGAGCGGGAAGATGGCAGAGGCCTCCCGGATGCAGGACGTCGCTGCGGTCAGCTGGTTGATCGACAGGTATATCTCCGCCAGCAGTAGCCAGATCTGCAGCTGCAGGAGCCAAGCCTTCTGAGGGCCCGGCCGTGGCGTGAACGAGTTGAGCGACGAAGCCACCTCGGAGAGAGTCTGCTCCACACGAGATGCTGCCAGTGAGTGGGCGTGCAGCGAGCCTGCAACAACACGGACCTCCTCAGGCTCCTGGCTCTGCTGCTGCTGCCGATCAATACACAGCTTTACGTTGATTAAACACAAAACATAATAATATAACTTTACACAGCACAAAAATTCTGTTATTAGCATTTTTTTTTTGCATGTAACGTAACTACTTGTACTAAGATTGTAATTGAAAAATTAGTGAAAATGTCTACATGCGACCATGGAATGGAGCCTCTACAGAACAGTGGATACTACATTCATCAAACATGCATCCACTGAATGTTNCTACATGCGACCATGGAATGGAGCCTCTACAGAACAGTGGATACTACATTCATCAAACATGCATCCACTGAATGTTTATAACCATCCCTCTAGATACTAGGGAAACTGAGTCTCCTTAACGAGGTATTTTATTTCAAGGCCGTATGGGCAAACACATGTGAAACTTGCGGGTGTCTGACCTTGCTCTCCAGAGCAACTACCTTGGGCACTATGGAATATGTTATCCCTTTTCTAACCCNCTACATGCGACCATGGAATGGAGCCTCTACAGAACAGTGGATACTACATTCATCAAACATGCATCCACTGAATGTTCATAACCATCCCTCTAGATACTAGGGAAACTGAGTCTCCTTAACGAGGTATTTCAAGGCCGTATGGGCAAACACATGTGAACNTTAACGAGGTATTTCAAGGCCGTATGGGCAAACACATGTGAACCTTGCGGGTGTCTGACCTTGCTCTCCAGAGCAACTACCTTGGGCACTATGGAATATGTTATCCCTTTTCTAACCCGCCCGGCGATGGGACAATGAAATAGCCGTGGGTACACAGCTACGCAGAGTCAGAAATGTTACGTTAATTTTAGGGGACAAAATAAACTAATAGTACAAGAATTCCATTTTAAAGGATTTAGTTGGTGTCCCGTAGATGCAGGCACAAAATAACATAGCAGCGCCAAGGAGGACAGGTTTTGGCGTTATCTGTCTAGGAAGGAACTGACTTCCTGGGATAGGTGCTTTGAGATTGACCCTTGCCGGAGTCCTATCAATCGAACGACGCCGCAAGGTACGCCTTCCGATTGATGGTGCCCGGGCCCATAGCAACTGGTGGAGAGGGCCCCCTGTTCCTCCTTGAGAGGAGTTGAGTGAGCGGCGTGCCCAGTTACTGTCCTCAACATCCCTGTTGATCTTACAGCGTTCCCCATGCAAGTTCCCTACGGCTGTCTGTAAGCGGCACAACCAGCTTGTAGCCTGGAAGTCGTAGTGACCTAACGTGTTTGTTCTCCTCGCGTCCCAGGAGCATCAAACAAAGGCTCTCCTTCCCCTTACCGCAATGGCGCTAGAGGGCGGCATTACCAGCCAGCACTAGACACCAAACATTATCAAGAGGCAGGGTGGTTACGTGGTTCGATTCTCTACCGCGATAATTGTGCGTGCAGCTGGAAGTATTTATGCGGATGTGCACACACAAAGCAAAGTGAATAAGGAAGGCATAGAGCGAAAGAGAATGACCGGACCACAAACGGGGAACTGGTAGATATATGTTTTATTCCGTCAAGGATTATGGAAAACATATATCTCCAACTTGTGCCCGCAAATGCTTGATGGGAGAGGGACCAGGTTTGCCAAGCGGTTAACCACAGGGTGGTAATGAGGTTCGAACACAGTCACCAGATGAGAGCAACCGCATTACACACTACGTCCGGCGCAGACGTGGCACTCGGGCAACCACTCGTAGCGTTAAAGAAGGCTCTGCGACAACAGCTTCTCACTATGCATTGAAAAACACAAGTTGATGTGCTAACGAAAGCAGAACACACTGATCAAAGCAGGCACTGCTGAAGGCAAGCGGTCGCGGATAGTGTGGCTCCGANATGCTAACGAAAGCAGAACACACTGATCAAAGCAGGCACTGCTGAAGGCAAGCGGTCGCGGGTAGTGTGGCTCCGACTGTCAGCTACGCAAGTAGAGAGATGTAAATAAAGGGTATAACGATAGATCCTTATCCTATTCATTTGTTTGCAAAACCAAGCTGAAGTATGTTCTACAGTACAGCCAACGTTAGGACACAAGAGTAAACTACAAATTATCACTTTCTTATGGTGGTGTTATTGTAGAGACCTCGCCACCTTTTTTTTTTATTGTGACTGGCCTTTGTTTTTGATTAATATTATTGATGTGTCACTTACTAACAGTTATTTCATACCATAAATATGTTTAAGCAAATATAAACTGTAACTATGAAGTCGAAACACTGCTTCGCAATGAGTTTTGTGTCCATTTGTGAAAATACACGTAACAGAACAAACAGGTGTGAAGGTCGCTTATNCACTGCTTCGCAATGAGTTTTGTGTCCATTTGTGAAAATACACGTAACAGAACAAACAGGTGTGAAGGTCGCTTATCCAAAGAAGACTGTGCTACCTACATAAAAAATATGCATATCATAGATATTGTATACAATATCTAAAGAGAAAAATTATGATGAACAAGCCAATGAAATGCAAGGTTAATCTACAGGAAAACAAGTATGTTGTTTACATGGGAGATATTGTAATAATAAATGTATTAAAACCAATATATGGTTTACTTAATAGGCAGGAACGTCATTCCCAGCTACAGCGCGTGAACAGAACACTGTGACCAGCATTCATTATAGCACACACAACGTCAAGAAGCAGTGCAGTTGGCGTCAGCCCATTGCAGCAGGGCCCTTAGTAATACACAACTCAAGAGCTCCACATAACCTCACTTTTATGGCAACTCTACTGGAAATGCATGCTTCCACATTTTATTGCAGGATTCACTAATTTCCACTTTTGAAAACNTAATAGGCAGGAACGTCATTCCCAGCTACAGCGCGTGAACAGAACACTGTGACCAGCATTCATTATAGCACACACACAACGTCAAGAAGCAGTGCAGTTGGCATCAGCCCATTGCAGCAGGCCCCTTAGTAATACACAACTCAAGAGCTCCACATAACCTCAATTTTATGGCAACTCTACTGGAAATGCATGCTTCCACATTTTATTGCAGGATTCACTAATTTCCACTTTTGAAAACNATTTTATGGCAACTCTACTGGAAATGCATGCTTCCACATTTTATTGCAGGATTCACTAATTTCCACTTTTGAAAACAAAATTTATACAAGCAATACCTGCATTAATTTTAAAATGATATTGTTCATCTTGACGCGCACTCTACTAGGTCCGGCTGCTGGTGGGTGGTGCCGAGGCTAATCCCCCTTCGCCCTGGGTGACAGAGAAGCACAGCGGTCGCCTCTCTTACAGGGTTGTTCTTGGGACCTGTGGTGTAAGGTATGGCCACTAGAATGACCTGACTTGGGAGGTGCACCGGTGAGGTCTGGTCGAGTTGGAACACGTGTAGTTATGTACCCTGGAGTAATACATAGGCGTCTGACCACCTTGTCAGAGCTGGCTGGCTGTGAAGGAGGTTGGCTTGTTTGGTGGTGTCAGCGGAAGTGGTGACACGGCACGGGACACTTGCCAGATGAGGCTCTGCGATGACTATGGCGAGCTGGTGGCTGACCCTCTCTGACGCGCAGCTTCCTCCTTCCAGGTGTACACTGGGCTGGCTCCTGAACCTCTACTCTCCAGGACTCCAGCCAGGGTTAGCTTCTGCTTGGCTACTTTCCCTCACCCAGCCCTATGTAGATGCATAAAGTGGCAAGGGGGAGGGGGGATCAGAGCAGAGAGGCAGATAGTGGGCGTCTAAAATGGGTAACCACGGCCTGATGGAAATAAGGAATTGGCTGTTGGATCGGGTAGGCAGCCTGGACTACTAGTCTTCAGAATTCAGAATAGTCGCTTGGCGAGCTGGACATCTCTGGCAGACCCAAGCATCACGACGAAATGGGGTTCCTTGTCTGGTGTTGTCCTATCATTCTCCAGCAAGTAGTCTGGTGAGCGGGACGTCACTGGCGGACCCAGGCACGCACTGGAGGGGGCAATAGTCCAAAGCAGCAACTGCTCTGGTGTTACCCAGGAAGGCAAGCTTCCCAAGCTCCACGTCGAGACAATCCTCAAAGGGTGACGTAAGGAACTAGGTTCCGGCTCGTGACTATCCCTGCAAGAATGTTATTAGGATCGGTAATGAAGCAGGAGATAGCGGAACAAGGCGAAGCAAAGATAAGAGTGCTGGGAGTGACAATGCAACAAAGATGATTTNGATGAAGCAGGAGATAGCGGAACAAGGCGAAGCAAAGATAAGAGTGCTGGGAGTGACAATGCAACAAAGATGATTTATGCCTGTTTATTGAACTCGTGTCAATAGAGCGAGCTACAATGTAGCTGGAAGCGAGACTGCTTTGGTGAGCTGGCGGCAGTGTGGCAGTGACATGCAGAGTACAACTCCTGATGTCAGCTGCGTATAGCCATGACGACGAAGTCGGTTGGTTCTCGGGTAGAGTGGCATTTTGTGAAGGTTGACGTGACATAGTTCGGAGCTCGGGCAGTGTAACGGCATGCTACTGAACTGCAAGCTCTATTTGTAAGCAAGGCACAGGACCAGCGCGTGGGGTGCGGAGGTAGCGATAGAGAGAGATCGCAGAGATAGAGGGCGGCGGTGATGGCAGCTACTTCTCCTCGTGCAACAGAAGACAGTAGGGGTAAGATGGTGGCAGCGTTGTTCAAAGCGGACTGCGGCACAGCAGGATGCATCAGCCGGCCAGAGCCAACCCTGGGTTTCGAAGGCGTGCTGTGGCGTATGCGGCATAATGGCTCTTGTTAGGATGTAGCCGCGGCTGTGGTGAGGCTAGAACANTCGAAGGCGTGCTGTGGCGTATGCGGCATAATGGCTCTTGTTAGGATGTAGCCGCGGCTGTGGTGAGGCTAGAACATGTGAATGACGACGCCCATGACGCGTCAACCCTTCCCCCACCCTCCATTAGCAGGAGCCACAGGCGTGAAGGACGAACATCCTCTCAAAGTGTGACATATACCGCATTTACTCAAAATAAAGGTCTCTCACAATTTAAAAAAAAAAATTGGTATCTCGGAATAGGGTGGGTGTGATTTAGGTAATTCTGCCACACGACAATGTACTCTGCTTCTTGCCAGGCGATCAATAACATGAGCGCAAAGTGTCGCTCACTGGGTGCCTACGACCAGAATGTGACACAAGACGAGATAATTAAACATGAAAGATAGATGGTTAATATATGTACTTAATATACATTAAAAAAAATTTCAACAACCCATATATATCTTAATTACTTACTGTTTAAATAATTACTTGCCTATGGGGAAAACAAACTTCAAATGTGGACCAGCTAGCATCCGACCCTCTCTACTCTTCTAACAATAATCTGCTCTGTTTTTGCAAACGCAGTGATCGACACCATCCTTGCCATGGTCATGAGCTTATGACAAGAAGTGAAACGCAGTCTATGTTATGACAAGGCAACTATGGTTGTGATTACAGCTAGTGGAGGCAGGCAGTGGCAGAGATGATGTCTGTGGTGTGAAGTGTACAATGAGAGAATACAGACACTTACTGGAGTCTTTGTCGGACATCTCGGAGGTGTAGAGCTGGAAGACGCTGCGAGTATCGCTGTGCTTCTCCGAGTGGCTGGCCATCTCCGCCATCACCTGGCTCTCGTACAGTTCTTTCCACAATGCCAGCATGTGCTTAGCTGTTAGCAGCGCCGTCTGCAAGGCAACCAGGACCAATGCACTACCAATCTACCTGTTTGTCTCCAGCTCAGTACAGCCAATACCTGCCCCATCAAGCAATCCACTCTTCACCGGACAACTACACAAACAAATATGACACACTACTGTGAGGGAAAATTAACTCCAGAATTCCCTAACAAGTTTGGGCATTTCTCATCATCCACACATATAGAGTGTTTATGATAAATACTAATGGAGAAGATGTAATAATCTAATCCTGCCATCTTTACATATTTTCTCCATATTTACTGATTTTTATGTCATCGAACAGATTATTGGATTTAAAGGAAATTTCATAGATTTTATCTCGTGCATTTGCATAGATGACCGGAATTGAGTCGTAGTACATAGGCAATATAGACTAAGGTCGAACAGAAAGACGATGCCTGCATTTTTCTCAGCTGTGCTCAGCAATTTTGCTATGTTAGAGAACTAACGAAAACATTATGAAATATAAGAAATGTATATATATGTGAACTTTTTTAAAATAAAAATGACGTACAAGTATAAACATAAATGCTTGTACTTGCAAGTATATGTTCAATATGTACATGCATTATTTTTATTCTTTTAGTTTACATATGCGCATTTATTCATAAAGAACACCTATGTTTTATGATTACATAAGCCAGTTATGTGCTCTTGAAATGCAAAATTTTTTTGTTAGATTATTAGGCTAGCCTTTGACCCAGAGGTGTCCCACACTGCTCATAATTTGCTCACACCAGCAAACTGCTACCTTTTGAATGTATATAACGTTGAGTTGTCATGCGGTATGTCTCCTCGATGTAATAATGCCCATTATTAGAGGTGCATGAGAGAGCAAGTCGCTACAAATGCTACGTACTTGTCACAATTTCCAATAGCTGCTATAATTTGCTAAGTTACAAAAAAAACATCCTGTAGAATGACTCCAAAAATANCTTGTCACAATTTCCAATAGCTGCTATAATTTGCTAAGTTACAAAAAAAACATCCTGTAGAATGACTCCAAAAATAAGACACCCTGGAGTAAAATTACGTCAAGTTAGTTCAATTCAAGTTATCTTCCAATATAAGAACTCTACGTAATCCATTGACTACAAGCTGCCCCAAATTAAAATGTACTCACATTCAATATGCCCAAAAAGGGATTTGGAAATTATACTCTGAAATTGACTCGAAAATAATTCCAAAATAAGACAACATTCTCCCCATCCCCAAAGAAATGGCTATGCAAGAAAATTAACCTTTCTTGTTTTGCTTTGGTAAAGGAAAACAGTATTTCAAAATATTTGGGAATGCATTTTAGCAGCCTGTTTATTGGGACTTTTGATAATATTTGTAGGTATTAACATTTTTTCTTGTGAATATAAGTACTATGTTTATCATTTATTTTTAAACTATATTCTACACTCGATATATATATATATATATATATATATATATATCCTAACTAACATTATAAATGTGAAAGTGTGTTTGTTTGTTCGTCCTTCTTTCACGTCGCAACNATATATATATATATCCTAACTAACATTATAAATGTGAAAGTGTGTTTGTTTGTTCGTCCTTCTTTCACGTCGCAACAGAGCAACGGATCGACGTAATTTATTGAACAGAAATAGTTGGAGGGACGAAAGGTGATATTGGCTACTTTCTATCACGAGAAAATATCTCTAAAAATTTACAAACGATAATAGTGAACCAAGTTGGAAAAAAGGTTTGCCGCCAGCGCGCTCTCTTGCAATACGCTGTCTAACCGTTAAAGATGGAACAATATCATGCAGTAAAGAATTGTGTAGAATAAAAATACCTACAAAAACTCCATGATAGCATATACCCATCTATAACAGAGAAATACTAATAAGTGTTTTTACCATTTAATTCACCGAGACGTTGAGTTTTATAATATGTGTAGAGTATAGGAGATTAACGCTAAGTAACATTCAACTTTATTTTAAAAAAAAACCTAAACAATAATTTTGTAGTCCACGCAAGCGGAGCCGCGGACACAGCTAGTATGTATATAATATCTTATTGCACAAACCTGCTCACAGTAGACTGCATTCATGATCATTAAAAGAAAAGAAAGCGACACTTCCTTCCTTGGTTTATTTTTCTGATTAGTGATTAAGAAGCCCTACCAAGCTATTCTGACTGAAGAGTTTCTAGAATGCATTGTATGCTAATGAAATACACATCCTGCGTAATGCATTAATATGAATCATTAAACTAAGCAAATATATTGACTGAAAATTTCTTATTGGAAATACATCAACCAACCAAAAATTATGGGGGAAACAAATGCTATAATTTGTTACTGTTTGTCATTAAATATGCTATAAAATGCTAAAAATTACTTCTCAAAATGTTATAAAATGATCAAAATCTGTTCTCAAAATGCTACAAGATGCTAAAAACTCCTCAAAATGCTACAAGATGCTTTTCAAATTGCTATTTTCATGTACTTCTATCCATTGTGCATGCATTTTTTTTATTCTGCTTTTCCATTAAAAGGGTTTACAAAATCATTTTAAACAGATCACAGGTTAGCATTAACGGCAAGTTGTGCCACGATAATTATGTAAACACACAATACTATTAGAATTGTTCAGAACACTAACTGAATACACTAAATACACGTTTACATTATTCAAATACAGACAACTTCCACTTTCACTCTCATTGTCCACAACTATTTTATATAATACAGGAAACATTAATGCAGTCAATATTTTAATGGTCATTACAAATTTAATTGTGTTCTACCCTTATAGACATGTACAACATGCTTGTAACATAATACCTACATATTTCCAACATTTTATTACACGGTAATGTATTGAGAAGTTTCCCCTCCTCGTGCCTGTAATTCACATCCCTTTCACTGAGCGCTAGTATCAATTGTTCAGGACTGCTGACGCTTGATCTTCTGTAACTGATCTCTGTTCTACGATTGTAGCCCAACTATGAATGGCGCAGGAACGCAGATAGAAATATTTTGTTATTCAACTCCAAATGTTCTGATATGAAGTTTATATCTATGCAGATGATTTTAAAATACCTATTCTTTTTTGCTGGTAACTAACAATTTATAACACCAGCAAGATGCTTTATTTACCGTGCGGAATGTGTGCGTATTCTCAGAGTTGTATTGACTCGCCGTCACCTTGACATTTTACAGTTCTGAAAGTTAAAAAGTTTATGTGGAAAAACACCTTAACTCTCTTAGCTACTGTTTGTTGCAGAATGAGTGGTTCTGTGTTATGTTCGTATGATTTTGAAGTCAGCAAATTTACAATTTGTGAAAAGTAGGTGTTAATATATTCCATGGAAAAAGTTGTGAACAAAAAATGTTTTACCAAAGACAATGTGCAAGTATTATGGATGACACTTACTGAAACTTCATTACTGAAATTATGCATTACTTAATACAGCCAAGATTTAATGGTGTTACTTTACTGCAAAATTTTGTTACAAACAACTTTTGAGTTTCATCTTTATTGTCGTAAAAGATGTGTGTACATTGAAACTTTGATAGTTATTATCTTTATTTTTACAATGCTCTATAAAGTCAACAATAATGCAAGTTTACAAAACATAAAATCTAAAAAATGCTCACACTACTACAATGTAAAAAACAAAACAGATATTTCAACCCATATGAGTTAAGGTTACAAATAGGCCACTAGGCAACCAAAAAATATATAAAATGAGATATGGCGGAATAGGCCGCTAGGCCACTGATTAAACAATAAAAAGTAGACAGAAAGTACAAGTACTCAGGGCGGTACTTGAAGATAGACAAACGCAAACAAATGTCAGACAAACATATTTTCCACGTGGATGCGCGATCGCGCAACATTTCGCTGGCTGGACCAGCTTCATCACCAATACAAAGTTCAGTCGAAATATGTTTTCTAGGTATAGTATACTGAGCATATATGCAGCAGCAATTTTGAAAACAAGTGTCTGACCTACTCAAAACATATAAGCCTTCCACGGTACTACTTGTTTGCCAAATTTGCTACGAATATGTCAATTGTTTCCCAGAGATATGACATATTTGTGTGATGCTATCTTACAAAATGGTGGACAAAAGAGGCTCTGAGCAGACACATTTGATGTTTGTATCCTGTACTCCCAGTATATAAAAAGTCAAGTTGAGATTGATTACATGGTTTCGATCATATAGCATACAATGCTAAAATAGCTTTATCGCCACCATTTTAAAAATAAGTGTCTGACTNACGGTTTCGATCATATAGCATACAATGCTAAAATAGCTTTATCGCCACCATTTTAAAAATAAGTGTCTGACTAACTTAAAACAAATTTGCATACATTACCTGCTTCAGTGCTACTTGTTTGCCTAATTCCGAATGAACCGGTTAACTGTTTCCCAGGAGATGAAATAAAAACTATATTAATTCATGTGGCGCTGACAAAAGTGGTCTGTTCAGTTATGTATTGTATACAATACANAATAAAAACTATATTAATTCATGTGGCGCTGACAAAAGTGGTCTGTTCAGTTATGTATTGTATACAATACAATACAGTGACCTGTTCTATGCAACGTGTGTGAAAAATGTTGCTTCAGAATTTTGACTTTGTGAGANTATACAATACAATACAGTGACCTGTTCTATGCAACGTGTGTGAAAAATGTTGCTTCAGAATTTTGACTTTGTGAGACTTAGTTTCATTTTGGACTGAACACTGAATTTGAATGTCCCACACTACTGATTCAGTAGCGCCTTCGGAACTACAAAGGCGCCATCTTGGCTGTAAGTGGTGCATTCAAGCACTCATTCAGCCAATCTGCAATGTTCCTTGTGATCGTTACACATATTTGTTTGTTTTTAGAGTCCTCTCTACTCGCGTGACAAAACATTAGGTTCTCTGGGCTGGATTTGTGCTGGCATCATTTGCTTCGTGTGACAACTCGTCATGTTTCGCACCTTGTGTGCTTAGTGCTTTTGTGGAATGCACGTGTTGAAACTGCGAAAAGTTTGTGCGTGAGAGAGTGAATTATTTACGTTGTTACCACGGTGAACAATATGTACACTGCTGTCACAGTAATTTGTGGTAGTGGACTTGACCTACAAACTTTAGATGGTGTTTGTTGCCAGCACTTCTCCATCCTTTATTTCCTACATTGTAGTTTGTGTCTTTTGAAAGCTTGTCAATTATGTTACGTAATTGTAAGCTATGCTGTTCCGTGCTACGTTGGGTTCACCGCGGTTTGTTCAGCCTCTCACATTACTTTCAAGTGATGCTCATGTCTATTAGGCTTTTGTACACACCTCATAGGTGTTATCTTGTTTTGTGGGTCTCTTTGTTCACCATGGCTGATGCGCAATCAGCGTTTGTGCGCCTTCGCTTAGCAGAGGGTCGCATTAAGCGAGCCTTCGACCTCGCTCAGTATGTTCGTGACCTCTCAAGAGTCGAGAAGAACTTTGAAACAGACTGTCAGCATGGAGACTGCTAGTCCTGATTATGCTGTTGTGCATGCTGCATGCCTGTCAACATTTGATAAGTATTTCAACATCATGGCGGCGGCTGAGGCCCGATCTGCCTTGACCAAGGTAAGCGAGTCTCTAGTGGCACTGCCTAAGGTAACTCCCCCTGCTGCTGCTGGCAGCCCTCAGCAGTAGGTGAATGTCTCTAACCTCTTTGTTACACTGGTGACCAACAACAACGTCCTTTCAGCAGTTGAAAACCTTGCCTAACTGAAGGGTGCTCTTGGTGGTCAACCCTTGGGTACGGTTCAGTCGTTACGCTTGTCAAATGCTAACTTTCCAGTAGTTTGGCAAGACTGATGATCCTCCAGTGGCATTGGAAACTGTGTTTGGGTTGGTCTTGATGGGGAAAGTGCCATCCGAGCCCATCTCTCGTGACTCCACATTGTCTTGCATCTCTATCTCTCTCTGCTCACTGCCCATCCACCTTTGGAGGATATCTTGAGAAAGTTTTGGGAGCTTGAAGAGTTTCAACCTTTGGTACATATTTCTGATGAGGATATTCAGTGTGAGAAAATCTTCACTGCAACACTCACCCGTACTGAAGATGGTCGTTACAGTGTGTGTCTGCCCTTTCATAACTCTCGACCTGATTTAGACCCCACTCGGTCCCACGCAATATCTCGCCTGTCTAGCCTTGTAAGATGTCTCACATGGGAATGTTGATGGTAGTAATAGCATATGTCCTCTGAGGCTGACTTGTGTAAGTGACATGTTTCTTCAAACTAAAAAAGGGATGTGAGCAATCACCAGACAACGGTGACAGCTGTCCTCCCCAGGGGGGTAAAACCCATTAAGAAGTCGCTCACCCGACCAGCACACACGCTAGAGAGAGCGCCACTACGAGAGGGAAAGTAAAAGCCAGTACATTAGAGACAGATAGCGCTACGCTGAAAGTGAAAGACCACGCATCAGAGCAGAGAGCGAGCACAGAAGAAGGAATGCTACAGAAACAAACACAGATAATTCTACCAGATGTGTCTACGTTGCAGTGGAGAGAAAGGGGGGGGGGGATTGATGATTGACGTGTAACGCATACTGTCATAATAATTATTTACAACTCCGCCTCATCTTCATGTGATGTCACGTTACCCGGAGCGGGGTTTCAACCCAGGATGACTCGCTTCCAGAGCCAACCTGCACACCCTTAAGCAAGGGAGTCCCCCCCCCCCCCNCCCCGAGAACACGGGCATTGGTGGAAGTGGTGAGACTGCACAAGGCAAAAGCCAAAGAAGACCCTGTGAAGGCTTGGACGAGGTAGTAGCTGACCCCCTCTGGCGAGCAGCCTCCTCCTTTCTCCAGGTGTGTAACTGGCTAGCTCCTGAATCTCTACTCTCCGGGACTCCAGCCAGAGCAAGTCCCTGCTTGGCTGCTTTCTTCCGCCCAGCCCTATGGTGAGGCATAAGGGTGGTGACAGAACAGATAGGCAAACAGTGGGTGTCACAGGTGTCCTAGTAAGGTGCTGGCTGTTGGATTGGGTAGGTAGCCTGGACTCCTGGCCTTCAATCTAGTGGCTTCACGAGCATAATGTCACTGGCAGATCCAAATACCAAACTGAAGGTTACAGTATCAGGTTTGAGGGCAACAGTTCTCGTGGTTACTTGGCGAGCAGGATGTCGCTGGTGGACCCAAGCAATACGTAGAAACTAGGTTCTTTTTCGAGGGGTGGCCTACCGTTCTCCAGTAAGTGACCTGGAGAGCGAGACGTTGCTGGCGAACTCAGGCATGAACTGGACCGGCGGTAGTCGAAGCGGCAACTGCTGTAGTGTATCCCAGGAAGACAGGCTTCCCAATCTCTATGTCAAGACAGTCCGCAAAGAGTGATGTAATGAACACGGTTCCGGCTCATGACTATCCCTGCAATAGTGTTACTAGGATGGGTGACGAAACCGGAGATAGCGGGAGGAGGGTGAAGAAAAGATAGTGCGCTGGGAGTGACAATGCAACAAAGTTGATTTATGCATGTTTATTGATTACTCATTAAACACACATAAGCCGGCCTGTACCCTGACTAGGGCCTGAAGGCCCGATCCTAGGTTGCCAACTGGTATGCGACCTAGAATCAGAAGACGCGGCAGCGCAGGCGACCCCAAGTCAGCGGTACTCTAACTCAAGTCAACTGCCGGTGAGCTACGATGTAGCTGGAAGCGCGCCAGGCATCGGCATGTTGGCGGGCAGCAAGGCGGTGTCGTGCAGAGTAAGACTCTCGACACTGCTGCGAATGGCAGTGACTACTTGAAGAAGTACGTTGACTCTCGGGCAGAGTGATGCTCTCGAAGGTTGGCACGGAGTCTGAAGGCGCTCGGGCAGCATGACATTCTGCAACTAGACTGGTACGCGACAGCCTCTCTGTATGTGCTCGGGAAGAGTGAGGTTCTGCGAATGACTGATGCGAGACAGTCTCGAACTGAGGACTGCGAGCCCTTTTCGTATGCGGCAGAGGGCCAGCGCCGGGGGTGCGAAGGTGGCGGTATAAAGAGAGAGAATAGAGGCGGAGAAAGAGAGCGGCAGCGGTGAGCCAACGGAGACGGCCGAAGGCGGGTGGAGAGGGCAGCTACTTCCTGTTGTGCACCCAAAGACTAGAGGGTTAAGAGAGCGGCGATGTGATGTGGAGCACGTTGCGGCGCAGCACGAGGCAACAGCTGGGCAAGCCAACCCTGGGCTTCCAGGCGTGCCGTGGCATGTGCGGCATAACGGCTCTTCTTAGGAGCAGGTCGTGGCTGTGGCGAGGCTAGATCGGGTGAATGACGATGCCCGTAGCATGTCAAAGTTATCACTCACAGCTCACTGTATTTTCTCTACCTGCTCCCGCTCTCTCCTGTTTAGTCAATGGAACCTCCAACATTCTTGCAGGAGTAAGTCACAAGACACAACCTCTGTTCCTACCGCACCTTTGAGAGCAGTATGCTTCCCTTGCCTATTGTCACCTGTTACTGTCTACCCCTTATGCCTCGCCACAGGACTGGGAAAGGCAAAGAGGCCAAACAGGAACTAGTACTGCTTGGAGGCCTTACAGGGTGTCAGCAGAGAATACACGTGGAAGAGAAAGGATGCCGCTTGGCAGAGAGAAGCGAAGCCTGCTCTGGCACGTTTCATTGCCATTACCTCCCACACCACCGAAGAAACCAGTAGCACCAAGTCTGCCCACGGCCGCAGACAAGGTGTTGAGATGCCTGAAGTTGGTCCCAAGTTACACACCGCCACGTATTCCAAAAAGGCCTGCGCCCCCAGTGCTGTGCCTTGATGCGAAGCAGGTTGCGGTCCAACAGGATGTATAAGCTGAGCTGAGCCAACCCTGCGAACTGTGGCATGTACGGCTTAAAGTCTCTTTTTAGGAGGGGGCCGCAGCTGTGGCGAGGCTAGACTGGTTAATGATGATGCCCATGGCACGTTAAGCCCACCCCCCTCCCCTTTCTGTTAGCCGGACCCAGAGGCGCGAAAGACAAGCATCCTCTCAAAGGCGGTGGACCTCCTCCCTCTCCCCTCCCTCTTTCCCTCACTCCCTCTCTCCCCCTCCCTCTCCCTCTCTTTCTCCCTCTCCCACTCCCTCATTTTCATGACATTCTGTTAAGAAAATTCTCACTGTAAGCAATCTCTGAAACAAAATTTGATTGCACCATACCAAGTCTTTCTATTCATATTGTGGTGTACTAATTAAGGGGAATAATCTTACGGGACAATTTTTTATCACTAGCAAATATAACTTTAATCAGTTATGATTGTGGTAATGGCAGTTGCACTTGGAGAAACAACTGCAGATTTGAGGGATGGCATGGACAGTCACGTGTTTGCTGTGCTGATGTCTATGTTTAGATGAATTCCTTGAAAAAAAGCACAATGCATTACAACCAAAATAAATGGAAAATACTTATTTGTAACCTATTTCTTTTAAACGTTTTAAATTCTTAACCTTGGGTTAAGAAGAAAAGGGCTATATATAAAGAGTGTTGCTATTTACGGGGTCATGAGTTGCCTGTATTAGAAAACAAGACCGGAGATGCTAGGAGTCGTACCTCACCGCCAGGACCGTGCAGCTCCAGGTGGGCCTTGACGTACAGTAGGTTGAGGTTGTCGGGGTAGTCCTCTAGCGCTGCCTCCACCAGCTGCAGCGCCTCTGCGTGCTGCTTCTGTGCAGAGAGCAGCAGCACCAGCAGGTGCAGGGAGGCCACGTGCTCCGCTCGCAAGTTCAGCGCCACCTTCACGTGGCTCATGGCCTCCGACAGCTGCCGCAGCTCTGCACACTGCAGCGCCAGGAAGTACTCCGGCAGGTGGTCGTTCTGGTCGCTCTGCGCCGCCCTGCACCACAGCTCCCTCTCACTACTCATGCCTCCATGCACTTATTAGTTTACAATTTAAGTAGTTTTAAGTATGTATCTCATTTACATGTGTACCACCTGCACAGTTTATCTCGGAAACTAATTTTAAAAGTAGACTCTAAGGAATGAAAAGTACGGGTGTGGGTTTTACAATGAGGCTAAAATGTTTTGGACATAAATATGCCTAATAGGTAGTCCATACACTTATGACTATTTAATACCAACAAAACATACCAAATAATTACAGAAGAATCTCTCTACTTAGACTCCATTTAAAGCAACCTACTTTATATACCAACTCATCTCTGAAAAACCGTGAAAAAATTTGTATGAATAAAGATGAAAATTTGAATTTTACAGATTAATGACTCAGTTATTAATGTACGTAGAGTGTCATTTTACTCGGACCTACATGCGTGTGACACTGACGCGTAACTGGCAATCATTTTTTCGACTTCAACTCAGCCCATGCGACGTCACAGTATCTCAAAGGAGAAGTGAACCTCGAGTCTGCTTGCCGCCGGAGCCAACAAGAGATCGACAGATGATCTCATGTTGCCAGTTACACAAATACGCACGTCAGTCAAATGCCCCTGCCTAGCCAGCCTGTGCCTAAGCGAGCAGTAGATACCACCCGCACACAGGGAGACTACCCAGCTCCACTTCCTCGACAAGAAAGTGCTGCGCCACTCATTAAGGGAGGAGCCACTCTGCGGCTCGTACAGCTAATCGGTTGTCAGGCAACCCATCTCAGTCAGCCTTTAGCCAATCCTCCACTCGGGAACAGGCACAGCGGCCCTCCGACAGCACGGACCTCACCCCTTGGTCACTCCCCAGCAGGACACCGCATCCCATCATAATCCGACCGTCAATGCACGCTGCAGCCACCCGGTGCCAGCCGCCCCCGGACAGGACCCACAATGCCACCACCAACTACCAGTCGCCGGTCACCCGAATACCGGCCTGCAGCAGGTAAGCCAGCGCCGGCCCACGTCCTAGCCGCACACAAGTCTCTAGCCAGTGCAGTCAGTTTCCCAGGCCGACTTTACATACTGGGCTTCTTAAAGGCAAAGGGGAATGAGTCAAGAACGTCGTCAGTAAGGCCGATGCCACGTGTTCTCTGACCGAACACAATAGAACCCAACCATCACGCGTCAAAGAGAAGAATTTTTTTTTATTCAGCATTATTAAAAAATATGTCTGGAGAACTTATTTTAACTTCATTATGTGTAAAAATTGATTAAGTTGATGTTATGAACTGTTAATTTTTTAATGCGCTTGGTTTTATATTGCAATATTATAAAAAGTAGCAAAAACAAATACATTGTACTGCACATTTTTTTTTTGTAAATGTGCAGTAAGATAAGATACTTCTACCAAATATTCATTTTTTTGCGGTTTTCCCAAAAATTTACCATTACAATTTCATTTTCATTTCAATTTTTGCATAACCCTAAATATCTGCTATGAAAAGTAATGTGTATAATGTACACTCCCAGCACAATTAACAGTGAGCATATGTACAGGATAACACGGATAAACAGTAGTATTATTTATCTGAGGTTGTCGTGCAAGAAGCAGAGTAGTGTTCGCCTGAAGGTAACATTTTTTTCTGCCGAGGAAAACCATTGCTCGCTAGCAACAGGGGTAGCACAAACTGGCAAATACCTACTCTTGCCATATTAGGGTACTTGTATTTACTCTGTATCAGTCATAGACATTTGCTTTCCTGTTTGTTGTTTTCCTGTGTGCTTCTTGCAGCACAGCGGACAACAATGACATTTCTTCAAGCGTTTCACCCTGACGCATGATGCGTAGTTGGCAACATAGCTTCTATGAATCTATGACTTCAACTCAGCCCGCGGGAAGTCACGGCTCCCGCATCAGAGATCAAACCCAAGACAGCTGCACCCAGAAGACGATTGCTACACGCCGTTGCCAGTAACGCTAAATAAGCACGTCAGTCATGCAAACAACCCAAAGGAAACCAAAGAAAGGCTACACTCACTATTTAGGGCCGCACAAGTCCCAAGAACACCAGTTGACGTCGAGTTACCGCATTGGCTTCCTCTACCTTGGCAACCCAGCAGCTCGTCCTACCACTGTGACATGCTAGGGCTCTTTGCCTCAACCAGAACTTCTAACAGCGAAGTTTGCTTTAACCCCCGATACACACACTCTACTTAGGAGTGCTTACCTCGTCCCTTCAGAACCACACTAGACAACAGTAGGGTTAGAATCTTCTCATAACTGCTTTATTAGATGATCTAGCCTTGCTCTTTGCTTCACAGATCCCCTTCACTTGTTATTAACGTAACATCTGCCGGTTGCTTGGTAATCACAATAGCCTAAGAGTTAGTACGGGTCACAGTGTTTATTCTACTCAGATTAAATACGTTCAAGTCTACGCACTGTGTTCTGATTCCATAGGTGATTTGTACATCTCAACTACCTTGCAAACGCCATCCCCCGAGGGATGACCGCGTCTTGCCAAACAGTTTCCGACAATAGAAAAATAGGACTTTGGGTTGCCTTAACCGGGCAGTACGTACGTCACAAAACACCACACGACTTGCTCGCCACTCATACTGTAGACCCGGTGCACAAAGGCGCTTAGCGCACACGTACGGTAGAGCCTCCTAATAGGTACACACCACGAGGAAGCAACTGGACCACTCAAGTCAGGTAACCCACTCCATCCACTGCGGGAGATTCATCAGTTGGAGTGCCAGTCAGGTGAAGTTTGTAAATTGAGCACTGCTCAAGTGTGGATTTGTTTGAATACCTGGAAGGTTCTTCTTACATTCTCTTCCACAAATTACGTGCACAATTAAATGACCCAAAAATGTCTGCAAGAGGATTTTTCTTCTAGACACATCAAAACTGCTCACTTCACCTGCTTGTTTCAAATCTGCAACTGCTGCAGGGATTGCAACAACTGGCCAAAAACCATTCTTGAGAATGTCATCACTAGAGTGGCATGTGATAAAGCAAGGAAGTTTATTGAACACACTGGCAAACCATACAATCCTTGGGAAATTGCTACCCAAGGCCCAGAAATTGATGCTGAAGATGTGCAGTCAAGAGTGAAGCATTTGTCCTTTTAGTAAAACCTACTTTTTAGCAGTGATTTTCCAGACTATTCAAGCTGTGCTGTCAACTGTCTTTCGATACCTTTATCAAATGTTGACAGTGAGCGAGTGTTTTCCTGTAGACATTATGACAGACAAGAGAACATCCCTCAAAGAAGAAACACTGAACTCATGCTTGCTAAGAGTTACGGCACGTAGAATCTATAGATGGTTTACTATAAAGAGGTGCTACAAGTTCTTTTTGACTAGACTAAACTGACATGTGACGTCTTTGATTGACGGGGACGTCACGGTATGGTTAGTTTTAAGTGTGTCGGTCAGAGACATGGCTGGCTGTCAAGACTGACGTATGGTTTGTTCACTGGAGCCCAGCTGGTATACAACCCAGGCAACGTGGTTTGGTGGCTTGGTACAAAGTCTGGAGTGAGCCAAATGACCTTACGTATTACCGGCCTGCACACCACAACTGGTATTCCTTTTACAGGCGTCGCCCGGGGTAGCTCCTGGCTCTGCTTAAGCTGGGGTTGGCTCCTGCTGGAGTTCTGTGCCTAGGCTCGGGACGAAGGTGGTGCTGCGACGGGTGACACAGGTAGAGGCCCGAGGAGGGCTGCTGGCTAGACTGAGGTGACACCACGGGTTTGCGAGACCCAGTGGTACGTTCATTCCTTGGCGGAGGGCGACGACGACTAGATGTGGTCCTCCGGCGGTCTTGAATCGGGGCTGAAATAAGGAGGGAGAGGGAGCTTGGAGGTGAGTCCTCTCCAAGTGTTGGGCGGCTTGAGCTGAGCTCATTCTGGAGGGGGGGGGGGGGTTTGTTTATGCTGCAAAATGTGGTTGGGGTTGGGTTACAGTCCAAGTTAAGCTCTCGGAGTTTGTAGCTGTCTTTCTAATACGCAACCTGGTACCACTCCTACGGGTGTAAGGCATGTACGTAGGTTCTATGGTCGGCCATGCAAGAGAGCAGCACGCGACAAAGTACCCTAACTAAGTGTTGAGCCAAGCTAAGGCTGAGCCAACCAGAGTTGTACCGAGTACTCTAACTGGCGACAGTTCAGCGCGGTGAATGAATGGACTGGACTGACTGACTAACCGCCTTGTGGTTGTGACCTAATGGTTGGGGCTCTAACATACTGCACATCAGGTGCACAGTATGGGTGGCCGTCTAATGTGCATTGTTTTGACATACGTGCACCCGGTTAAGGCAGCCCGCAGTCCAAAACTAGGTTTGGGAAATAGGTTTGGGAATGCTGCGGTCTCCTGCTTTTCCCTGGTGGGTTGACGTCTACAGAAGTTGGAGTTATAGTCACCCTTAGCAGTGGGTGCTCGGAAGTTAATAGAAGGCGTGTTTATTCCGAGAGGAGTAACACTGTTGCCCGTACTAACTCCTAATTTACCGAGAATTGTAACGAAAGTTAACCTACGCTAACCAGATGAAGGGACCCAGGGTCTGAACTAGCAAAGCAGATGCGGCTAGGTAGCTATTATACTGGCTAACCCTAACTAACTCTATGCTTGTTGTCCAGAAGGGACTTGGGTACCACTATCAGAAGGGTAAACTTTATCCGAAAGAATATGATACTGCAAGCATACTGGGAACACATTGAGCCCACCCAAGGACAATACTTCAGCTACATTGGCCGCTATTTCCTGTGCATGTGCTTTCAAAAGAGGTGTTTAAATACTGTTTTATTAAGTTTGACTGTCAGTACACTGGAAAAAATTAGAGTAGAATGTTTATTTGTTTTTTGCATAGAAGGTCAACATTGTTAGTAAAGTGCCTCATGCTAAGATGACTTAGCTCACTTCTAATTCTTTTCCATTACTAATGTTAGGTAATGCACCTAACGCTTGAATGGCTAGCCCACCCCAAACCACATTTTGGCTTCTTGTTATTGTGTACCAATTGTCTTACTCTTGTGTTAAAACTATTGTTTAAACTCGTTAGATTACAGCACATACACAATTCTACTGTTCAATATAATCAGGTTGAACTAATGTTCTTATTCTCTGTTTGCTTTTGTGTAACTTACTCTGTTCACATTGTATTATGTAATCTATGTACAACCAGTGTCTTTACTTGAATATTGTAAACATTGGTGACTTTTTGCTATAATAATTTATCTCTTTTCACCTGACACAATACTGTGACGCGTACTGGCATAATAATAATTTATGACACTATCATCTTCATGTGACGTCACATCACCCAGAGCAGGGTTTGAACCCAGGACGACTTGCTTCCAAAGCCAATCTGCACACCCTTAGACAAACGACCCCCAAGGACACGGAAGCCGAAGAAGTCTATGGCATTATGTCAGACGTCACATGTCCGGTAATCACCCCCGCGTGCGACAGAAGCCAGCAACGAAGCCTAGCGCTGCCTCTAAGCTCGCAGCAGCGACGCTACCTGCACAAAAGGAAAACCCCCACTTCCTGCCTTCCCCGAGAGAAGGCGGCCTGCGCTGCTAGGGGAGGAGCTCACGTCCGAAGATACCCGACCACCCAAAGGATCCGCAGCGCCGGTCGACTACATACGCCGGTGTGCAGCCCCAAGACGTCAGTTGTATACTCTGCAGCTTGCTCCACCACCTTGTGTGCTGGAGAACTCTGCCTACCGCTTTCCTCACGAGAGATCAACCAGCCTTCCAGAAGTCTTGCAGACCTGCGTCCAGCGACCCCCCCTTACACAAACTACCACTTTAGTAGTGAACCCAAAGTCCCTTCTTACCTAACCCCACGTGCTTATTCAACGGTGGTTGTAACTTCCATCCTCGTAGAAGTTACACCCGCCACGGAGAAGCAGAAGACTGCGTCGTGAAACCACTTTGCTGAAACTAGTGTAGGACTGCGGGCTACTCTTAACCGGGCACACGTACGTCATAAAAACATAACCCAGTAGACGGCCACACATACTGTAGACCAGATATGCAAAGATACCTAGTGTGCACGTAAGGTAGAGCCCCAACTACTAGAAACACACGCGATGAAGCAGCTAGACATCCAGATCAGCTAGCCCACTCCATCCACCACATTGAACTTCGCCAGTTGAGTGACAGGACTGATTCTGGTTGGCCTAACCCCTTCTGATTACACCTTAACCAGAAAACTCATCGCCTGCTTCTCCTTCATGTGGTAGACCGTAGTACTTCCCATAGCCCTTCACTCATAGAGGCGGTGCAAGGCGGAGAACTAAGAGGGCAGCTACTGCCTCTAAACCAAGTCAGTTTCTCTGTAACCCATTGCTGTCTGCCCTCAGATGCTCCTCCCCCCGGGAACCGAGCTCACCCCGCCCGACAACTGGCGAGGCCTCACCTCCCAGTTCCCCCTCTAGCTCCCTTTTCCAGCCACTCCAGGAGATCGTCGGAGAGACTCACCCACTCGTAGTGAGTCTATGACTGGGACTTCAAGTGCCATTGGGCATTGCCTGCCCCTACTTCAGGCCTGCAAGGTCCAGCAGCCCGCCACTGGAGCCGACCAGCCCAGCCAGCAGGCCCACCACCGCCCCATTTCCTGCCAGCAGCCACCAAACCCGGATCTACCCCGGGTGAAGCCCACTGCAGGTAATAGAGTGCCTGTGTCAAAACCAAGTGTGCGTACAGCTATCATCGCCACACCCGACTTCGTGCCGTATCAAAGGGCTACATGCCTCAAGCAAGGTTACCAAGAGGTGACAGATAATTCAAACTCCCCCTCAGTGAGTTGGATTCCATGTAATTTAAACATAAGTGTTTCCTTTCTTTTCACTAACTTTGTAACAGGCTGTGAAAATGTTGCTATCACGCATCCTACTTCAAGAAGTAACTTTACCTACTGAGCTAATTGTATGCACCCAGGCCTTCAACCATGTTTGTACCACAGTCCCGTACCTGAGGATAGGGAATAGCATCCCTCAGATCCTCCTCCCATAAGCGCAAGTCTTTTCGCCATGCTGACCATTTGAATGCCTAACCCTACTGTTTGACCAGACACTTGGATGAGTGTGAGGGGGGAACGCTTACTATGAGAGAGAGAGATGGAGAGGGAGATGGAGAGGGAGAAGGAGAGAGTCTTCATCCAGATGTCTACGAGATGGGGTCCAGCCACCACAGAGAAGGATGTTCGTCCTTCGTACCTGTGGCTCTGGCTAATGGAAGGAGAGAAGGGGGAGCTTGACACGCCACGGGCGATATCGTAATCTGCTCTAGCATCCGCCAAAGTCGCAGCTCCCTCTGCGAAGTGGTGTAGCCGCCACATGCTACACCGCAGAGCGCATAGTGATTGCCTCCTGTCAGCTCGCAACCCGCTTAACACAGAAGACCTGCTTACCCCTCCGGCCAGGCAACTAAGGGGAAGCGAACCCCTTACAACCCCGCCACCTTCGTTTCTCTCCTCTCTACCACACTGCTACCCCCGCGCTGGTCCTGTAAACCAGGTTTATATAGGGCTCGCAGTCCTCAGTTTGAGGCTGACTTGCACAGCTCTTTCGCAGAACATCACTCTGCCCGGCCGCATCAAGACTACTTCAACCATTAGCTGACTCGCGCAGAACGTCACTCTGCCCACACACGCTCCACCAACGGTAGCATCTTGTTGCCAGACGAATCGCTGCCTGTCAGTATATTTACGTTCAAGCCTTTGCTTGCCTTCAGCCAGCTACGTCTTCGGACTAGCACAACAGCTGTCTCACAGCTCACAAAGCCCACCATGCTTCTGGCTACCTCGATAGCCACGCCATAAGTCATTACTAGTCCGAGTAATCGCAGACTTGGGGTTACCCTCGCCCTCCGCACCACCGCGTCTACCGTGACTAGGGCCTGCACCTAGGTTGGCATCCTAGGTCGGCCCCTAAGGGCCACAGTCGGGGTAGAGACTGGCTTATGTATGTTTGGTGATCCAACAATAAACAGGCATAAACTAAGCTGGTCAAGTTATATCTCTCAGGACTTTCTTTCTGCACCTTGTTCCTGCTATTTCCTGTTTCGACCTAATTCCACTTACACACTTACAGGAGCAGGTATGTGCCGAAACCCTGCATCCTAACCATCTCCGCTCAGAACCTCCATCTCTGTGGGTGTTTAGGTCTGCTGGCGACTTCCCGCCCAGCTACCCACTTGCAGAAGATCAGGAGCCGACACCGACAGGGAGCTCTGTCTTTGCGTGATACGTGGATCTATGGCAACTTCCTGCGTAACACGGGAGCGGACTCCCTAATCCTACTGTTGACACATACAATCAGGAGTTTGGGTCTGCCAGCAACTTCCGCCGGCCAATTTTCTTGCCTGGAGGCCAACAGCTAGACCTTCCCGACAGTCACACACTCCAATTCCTGTTTCCTCCAGGTTGTACCCGCCTCTTCTGGACACCACTATCACGCCTTCTCTATGCCCTTATATCTCACCACAGGGCTAGGTGGGATAAGGCATCCAAGGAGGCTTTGGTCTTGGTTGGGGACCTGGCAGGGTGCTACCAAGGTGTCCTGAAGAAGCAGCAGTATTACCGGCAGGGACCGTAGCCTACAGTTCAATCTACTGCGACATACACCACGTGCAATTTCGTCTCTGCCACCCATGCCTCCTAAGAAGAGTCGCCCGAACGCGTGGCTTGTCGCATAGACGTAACACCCAGCTACACTCCTGTACGCACTCGGACCAGAACGACACCTCCTTCAGATCCTTCACGTGCACAGCGGGTCGTAGTTGAACTGCCTAAACAGGACCGTCCTGCCCCCAGTATTAACCCCATCAGCTTTCCTGCCGTCTGAGGGGAGAAAAGCTGCAGTTGTCCGCCCACACTAAGTACGCCGAAGGTGAGACGACAGACTTTCGTGATGTGTTCCATTCACGTATTTAACATACTTTTAAGGTTCCTGTACGTAGTCGGCTTTCTTTCTACATGCATGTGAAATAAGTAGGGATCGGTCGAATAACAAGAAATATCGATACCGATTCTACAATTTAAATATCGGTTCCAGTATTCGGTTTCATTTTGAATACTTGCCTTTTGCTTGCTACTTTACTAAACCAATGCAGGTAAAATTCATTAAATGTTTTATTTAACCTATGGAAGAATTGAACAAAAACAAAGTGTGAAGATAAGTTTTAATGTATACAGATAAACTTGTATTAAATTTATTTAAGGTTTGTAAATATGTAACAAATTACTCTTTTTTTTTTACATTAATATGTGGTGATTGTGATATGTTTGGAAAATACTTTAATTAAATAACTTGCGGTGCTAAAAGCCAAAACATTGTGGCGCGCTGTATGATAACTGTAACCTAACGTGGTGGTTTTTTTTTGCTGTGCTGGAATGTGACACCTCTAAAAAAACGTATCTTCTTCCTCTTTTATATTCTGTACCATATAAGGAGGCCACTTTTTGACAGCTCGGCGAAAGTAGCGTCACTGTTTACATCTGACTACGTATCCTTCCGCCATTAGCTGGTCCGNTGTTATTTACGGGGGAGGACTGAAAGATAGAGAGAGAGAAGGGAGACGAGTGGTGATGTAAGAGCGAGAGATGAGATAAACTCTTCCGCGACACTTCACCCTAAACATCGCCAACAGTTTACGACTACCACACCTTAATTTTTTTTTTCGTGTATAACGCGCACTCCAGAAATTTTTTCCTTTATTTTGGTAAAAAAAGGGCGCGCTGTACACGAGTAAATACGGTACTTATTTTTGTAACGACAGAGTTTTGCCATAACTAGATTAATTCATACTGTTTCATACTAAGTATATCACCATTTCAAAATATTAGTAAATTTATTGCTGTCTAGAAACGAAAACTTAATAGTTGTTGTTAGCCTAAACCCGGTTCTAAGTCAATCCTCAAGAACCTGTATAAATTGGAACCAAAGAACCGAACCGACCCATCCCTAGAAATAAGCATCTATCTGGAAAAGCTGTAGTAAGTTAAAAATAAATTAAATTATATTAATTTTACTAACAAAACTGCAACCTTTCTACACGTCCCAACGAAAGTAATAAACATTTGTTTTAAATCTGGTGCAGTTTAAAAAAGTATGCGCTACAAATAAAAAAATTGCATAGAGCTGGCAAGAAGGCACAAAAAGTTTAAGAAAGCATGAAAATGTTCAACCAACTAAGATACACGCTCCTAACACAACCTAGAAGCCAAGTAAAACAACCCAACAATAAATTATCTTTTTTCAAAGTAAATTTGATATCATGTACTTAAATTTAAATAATGAACCTGTACATTTGTGCTGATGCAGAAATACTTTACAATATATTAATTTGGATTTGACTACATACAGTGAAACCGTGCTATAACGATAGTCGACAATGGCCAAAAAAATTATCGCTTTAGCGAGTTATTGTTATTACAAAATTGACAGTGCCCCATAATTGTTTTGTTATTGTATCCCTTGTAGATACTGTGTTTAACGAATACCGTAAACTATGCGTATATAAATACAAAAAAAATTGAGACGTCTGAAAGCTGCATTATGTAACGACCAGTAGGCGCGACCTTGCTTCCTCTTCCAAGTTTGTGGAAGAGGTGGGGGGGAGTTAGTTGCCAACCAATCAGCGCATTTCTTCACTCATTGACTCACTCTCTCTCTGTCTCATACACACAAAGCCTGGCGATCACTAAAACATCCCTCCCTACCTCCCTCTCCCCTTGTCATTCTACTCATGTAACTCGCCCCTCTACCCGCTACTCCTCCTCCCCCTGTCTCTCGCCTCTCTGACGGTTTCCTTTCTCCTCCCATCCCTCGCCACTCCTCTCTTAGCTCGCCACACCATACTTCTCTCTCTCACGATCACAAAGCAAACAGCAGATCAATAATACACTTCCTCCAGTGCCATGTGTAGACATTGTAATGGGAAGCGCTGGCACCAAGAACAGATGTTACTTTCCCGTTCTGTTCCAACCCGCGGACAACACACGTATCTGTTCAAATGTAAACAAACGTAGCTTTATCGTGGGTTAGGAAAATATTTGGACAATCAGGAATAATATTTTTAATGAAGTGAAAAATGCCAACATTGAAAACAGATANTGGGTTAGGAAAATATTTGGACAATCAGGAATAATATTTTTAATGAAGTGAAAAATGCCAACATTGAAAACAGATATAGGCAGTCCTCTACTTTTGCGCATTCGACTTTCGTACAATTCGCGCTTTCGTACATTGGTTTCTTACACCATAAATTCGACTTTCGCGTGTTTGCTTCGTTCTTTCGTACATAACCTTTCGTACATAACCAAAAAAAATATCGCGCGCATGCCTCCACGAGAAACGTAAACATCAAAGATATATGGATTGTTTATATTCTGTAGGTTTTGTCTTCGCAAATAATATTGCAGCAAAGTTGACTTATACTACGTAGAGACCTCTGGTGTGGATATACGGAACTATGTTTCCGATATAACTGAACAAATATGCAGTTGTATGTCTGATGTGTTACTACGCTATGGCGCTATGCCGCTCCTGTTTAGAACTTCCGTTGTTTTTATTATGGTTTTTAGTTTCCTTTGAGGTTAATTTTATATCCATTTTTTTTTTTTTTTGTTAATCTATTGGCGCACGTACATAATTATTACACCACGCAATGAATAACAAACGTAAAAACGAAAGTAATGAAGACTCGGTGTGTAAGAAACAAAGAAAACATGTTGTAAATAGTGTACAAACAAAATTAGACATTATCGCGCAATCGGAAAGTAGCAAATCACTTGCGGCTATAGGACGGTCTTTCAACCTGAGCCGATCCACTGTGCGTTCTATTGTAAAAAGTAAAGGAAATATAAGGGACTATGTTATAAATTCGGGAAATCTTTCTTCTAAAATAATTTCAAAACGGCGGGGTGTAGCGATGGAAGAGATGGAACGGTCTTTAAAAGTGTGGTTAGACGATCAACACCAGAAAAATATCCCTATCAGCCTTGCAATAATTCAATGCAAAGCTCTCAGTTTGTTTGAAGATTGGAAAAATTAGTCAAATGTTTGTGTGTGTAAAATATGTCTTTTCAATTGTTTGAACTATTAGCTATATATTTAAACACTTTTAAATAACTTTGATGCATGATCTTGTTTCTTTGTGTGTAAATATATTGTTTTGAATATTTTTTTTTTGTTTAGTAAGTTTTTTTCCCCACCTAGGAACGGAACCTCATTTATCACATTAAAATAAGGGTTCTACTTTCATACATTTCAACTTTCATACACAAATTTAGGAACACATTATGTATGAAAGTAGAGGACTGCCTGTATTTATAACAAATGAAAAACTTATGATTTTAACTTGTTTTACTATCGAAAAGTGTGAATTACCGGCATATGTGTACAATTTCTTTACTTACTTAGACACAAAATTTACATTACCTTAATTTTTCCACCACTTTTATTGTACAGAATTCACTGTCTTGTACACTTGTAATAACATCTCGTAGATTGTACTTCACAACTGCGTACATGCCCTATTGACATTTCTGCTCAACTCAACAGTATAATTCACACAACAGTAAGTAGACTGCTATAACTGGTTGCCATGCAGAATCTGTTTTATTTTTGCTATGACTAGAGGTGAGCCAATATGGTNCATGCAGAATCTGTTTTATTTTTGCTATGACTAGAGGTGAGCCAATATGGTTTTTGAGCCTTTTCCGATATTGCCGATACAAACTTACAGATATTGCTGATATCAATACTGATACTGCCGTGACAAGGAAAAATTACATTTTTTCATGTTTCAAAAAATTAAAAACCTTATTTTTAAAACATTTAGTTAAAGAAAATTTTAATTGTCGTTGTTTTTATGGTTTCAGTGATACGTCAAACTATTAAGATAAATAAAAATCTAGGAACCATTTACTAGTTAGTAATTAAGCATATTTTTAAGACAAAAATAATCTAAATTGATGTAAAAAAATGTGTAAGATGTGTTGCACTTATGAATTATGCATAAAATGTATTTGTAGTATTCAACCTACCTTTGTTTTCCACAATATTAAATGGTAAATGGTTGTTCCAATGAGACTATTTATTTTCACAGTGCGGGCATGTGATGATGGATAAGGTTTACATCAGCGCTAGATGAACATGTAGCCACACAATTGTTATCGGCAATTTGTGAAGTACTCGCGATTATGGCATGGTTAGGCGCGTTTTATCTGCCAGAAAGTTGTGTTGAGAGTTGTACAACAGGCCTAGGAGGACACTGTTGTAATTTGAAGCTCTTCCACTACAAAGGGTGCGTACACTCAAGGTGCCGTACTATACGACCTCGATGTACCGCCTGTCGAAACCAAACATTTGCAAATACATATTGCAAACAGCCTTGCATTCTTGTGTTTCTTAGGGTAAAACAATCCCACACGTCACTTTTCCTTCCAGCCACATTATTGGTTTTTTGCTGGCACATGTCAATAATTTCATCACTTCGTTCCCTAACCTACCACCGTCGTATTACTACATCTACAGCAAACAAACCAACGAAACAAACAAAAAAGGACAAACTGTTGGAATGGCGCCGCTAGGCGGCAGTAATGTGCAGCATGCAACCAACATTACAAGATTACATCATTTTTTTTATGCTTTGAGTGTTTGTGGTTGGACATGAAACTACTAAAACAAAATATTTTTATGGAGGTAATCGTAAATATTAATTATTGTTAATATTAAATATGTGTTAGGGTGATAAAATGTTCGGTTTTGTTCATGTGGCAAGCTTGCCTACAGAGATAAAACTCAGTAAACACAAATGGTGGCTACTATTGTTTTCTTGTATACATGTTTTGTAAACAATCAGGCAAAAAATCATAACACATAAAGCTACACGCACGATTTAAATCCACTCAACATAAGATGCAAAAAATACACAAACAATCTTAAACAGTGTAACATTGTCTAGCCACTGTTACACGCCTGGCAAGTGGAGAAGTGGCAAGCGGCAGTCTTCCTACCCCTACAACATAGAAGGAGCGGTAGGTGGATAGCATCTCGCCGCCCCCCTACATTCAACAGTACGTACCATTCCATTCCGCCAATCTAACCACAAAGAGGTTTTCTTTCATATTTTTATTTGCAACACTCTTGAAAAGGACAATATGACAATTTTTTTTTAATCAACTTCATTCGTAAGCCAAGACGTTTTAATTCAAAAATTTTGCCAATGAGATAATTTCTGAAGTTTAGACACAGAACTACTTAAAAATGTATACTCGACACATTCCTAATAGTTTTCAGTATTAAGTACAAAATTTCAGGTTCGCTTGTGTACATTGTATCAAGATTCTAATATTTAGTATGTAGCAACACAATGAAAAAACCAATTACTAGTTATTGCTTTTTTAACTTTAAGCCTCCTTTCACTTATTTAACAGCATTATGTTTTAGTTACGTGTAAGAGTTCAGAATCTGCGTGCAATTTTTGGTACTGGGAAATGTGAGTATGAAAATGAAAATGAAAATATTCTCACTTAGTAGTTATGTTTCAATACCAATTCCCCAGACACAAAAGTGAGTCAGCTACAACATGTAGAGCGCACAAAACCAAGCGAGCAGTGCGACAGCTAGAGGACGTACTTGTGGAAGGCGTCGAGAGCGCTGGTGATGATCTGATGCTTCTCCTGCTTCAAGTGCATGCTGGTTGCCTGCAGGTAGTGACCAATCCCGACGTACAGGTGACAACGCGACTGCATCCCCTGGGGGGAGGCCGTGTCTCGTGACAGACCCTTCTTGCTCCACTCTACGCCCTCTGCTGCCTGCAAGACCACCCAACACACACACGTTTCTTATTTCATTTTCTGACATCAGCTTTGATGAGGGAGGCGTCAACGTTAGCACGTACTTCATTAGTATACTTTCCACATCTTTGTGATTTTTACCAGACACAGAAATAACATTTGGGAACAACTCTTTACCAATTTTACAATGAATAAAGTGCACGCAAAAAAAAATTTTCCTTGAAATTTGCTGCAAAAACATAATTTAAACTTAATTTTTTGGCTTCTATAATAACAGATGATAATGGTAAGACAAAATTTGTTATAGTGACGAATCACCCATCATTATAACTAAATTTACAATACTACATCATTTCATGGAGCATTATACAACAGAACCCTGTTATAACATTCCACATGTATGTCTTCCTGCATATAACACTACCACGGTCTCGGCATGCTTGCAGATTGCTTCGTGGTTTCACTTCTTGTCTATGACAATGTTCACATTTTTCAGTTTTTAATGTAAAAATGTTACAGTAGCAGTTGTTCAGTTCTTGATTTTTCTCTTAAGTAAAATTTGAGACACAAAAACAAAGCAGTAACCTACAAACAGATACAGGAAACAGTTGCTTATATTTGCAGTATTATAAATAATCATTCAAAAGTACATATCAGAGTGATTTCTGGATAAATGAATTTTGCCTGTATTTGAAAATAATGTGGTGGCCAACTGATATCTGAGACAACATTCAGAGCTCTTCGATGTTGTCTTGAGCAGTATATACGTACCAGCAGTTTTTCGCTGATGAAACTGAAATAAGCATGCCTTCAGCATATAGCCTTCAGACGACAATGGAATTTACGTAGGAAGGGAAAGTGAACCTGTCCACCAAACACAGTGTGCGGGAGTACGAAGTGAGGGGAAAGTAGGAGGAAGACGCTAGCTCCAGCACTTGCACACATCCAAGTCAACTGGTTGACTGGAACTATGCCAAGGTACAGACGAAGAAAAAACTTTCTGCGCTTAATTAACTAGTGGATTAAGCAGAACTAGACCAGCATGACCACGAGAACTAGTTAATCAAGCCGGGAGTCAAACCGAAACCAGCCAGACTTCAGTGAGTCTGAAAACACCCCGCGGTGCTCAATCGTAACTAGCCGAGATGTCAGATACAGAAGCTAGCATGGCCGACCAAGGAGAAGCAACAAAAACACTGTGGCCGAGGCCACTACCGAACAACCCAAAAGGTGTTATATAGCCACTTGCCCTGGCACGGGGGTAGATATTATCATAAGCCCACACTGCCAACACAGCTTCCATTACCTCTGTTTGGGATGGACAGACGTGCCCAGGTACACAGACGGGCTAGAGTTCAGATGTAATGACTGCCGAACCCGTCAGACTGCATATTGCTTGTGCCGGGCAAGAAATTAATACAGTATGATGCATTGTCTGCACGAAGACTTATCATCACATATGCATAGGCTGTTCAGATGAGCGAATTACGAGACCCGGCCTCGTGTATAGGTGTGAGGTTTGCCGACGTGCGGAGGAATACCGACCTGAAAATCTTGGCATTCGCCATGGCATAATGACCAGCCAGAGTAGCGACAGGTCTCAACTTCCGGAATTCGCAAGAAGACCACACGAAGACCCGATAACGTTTACCCTGGACTGCGAAAAGGAACTGCGCAATAACGAGGTTCCAATTTAGCAATGGGTTGGGAGGACCCAGAAACAATTAAGGGGAAAAGTCATCGAAAGGTGGCATGAATACGGTGAGTTTATCAGTGAGTGGGGGCAGCTGTATTCACGCCTCACCACTCAGTTTCCAGGCGAAGAGGTAGTAACCCACATAACCACCGAGTTTCATAGCTGAACCCAGACGGCCAAGGAAGAGGCCGAGATTTTCATCAGGCAAAAAAAGCAGATGTATAAAAGAATTTTCAGAGAGAGACATGAGGAAAGCTGCACGCACCACATTACACGCATACTACTTTCCAAATTACAGAATTTATTACAAATTCCGAAACCGCAAACAGTTGAGGAGCTAGTGGAAAGAGCGCGTGAAACAGGAAGAAGTTACAAGTCACAAGCCCTGCTAGACAAGACATGCACCAGTAAAAGCCAGAAAAGCAGTAAGCAACCTGAGCGAAAGGAGAACCCTCCCTCTCCCCCTTTCCCACCATCCACGATGCTGTTTCTGTCCGGAATGGCACTTGAACCGAGGTTGCCCAGTCAAGCAGGCAGACTGCGGGCAGGAGGGAGGAGGGGGAACTCGAAGCGAGGTCGTCCACGCAAATCCACGGCTCCGACCACACACACCTACTACTCTCTGGCTCATGTAACTTAACAAGATTTTGACAGTTTGACAAAAGTAGGGCCAATGTTTACTTTTCGTTTATGTATCCTTTCGCCATCAGCTCGTGCGTCAAGTGGAGGCTGTATATTTTATCAACACGCTGTCAGCCAATCCCNGCGGGCAGGAGGGAGGAGGGGGAACTCGAAGCGAGGTCGTCCACGCAAATCCACGGCTCCGACCACACACACCTACTACTCTCTGGCTCATGTAACTTAACAAGATTTTAACAGTTTGACAAAAGTAGGGCCAATGTTTACTTTTCGTTTATGTATCCTTTCGCCATCAGCTCCTGCGTCAAGTGGAGGCTGTATATTTTATCAACACGCTGTCAGCCAATCCACTTGCCATTGTACTGTAACGCTAAACAAATTTTAAGGTATTTTAGACTGACATCCATCTAAAAAAAATTTGTAGGTTATAAAAGTAAAAATATAAAACCATGCAACAAATTTTATATTTGCAAACTCTTTTTTAATTTGTTAGAAACAGCTAATTTAGGTTAACATTTGCAAGACGGTAGTTGTAGTTCTTATCACAACTTGGACTTCATAGCTAATATAAATGGAACTAAAAGTAATTCGGGAAACTTGATTGACAACGCACTTTCAATCGCCAACAACTCACCAATGACTATTGCAAAGCAGTAATTCTGCTAANAATCCACTTGCCATTGTACTGTAACGCTAAACAAATTTTAAGGTATTTTAGACTGACATCCATCTAAAAAAAATTTGTAGGTTATAAAAGTAAAAATATAAAACCATGCAACAAATTTTATATTTGCAAACTCTTTTTTAATTTGTTAGAAACAGCTAATTTAGGTTAACATTTGCAAGACGGTAGTTGTAGTTCTTATCACAACTTGGACTTCATAGCTCATATAACTGGAACTAAAAGTAATTCGGGAAACTTGATTGACAACGCACTTTCAATCGCCAACAACTCACCAATGACTATTGCAAAGCAGTAATTCTGCTATTACTGATACTAAAAAGTTTGAGTTGGAAATATATGGAGTGGAATAACTTAAGAATTGCTTTAAAACTATTCACGCNTTACTGATACTAAAAAGTTTGAGTTGGAAATATATGGAGTGGAATAACTTAAGAATTGCTTTAAAACTATTCACGCGCGTCCCACTTTCTTTGCTTTATTAATACAATTTACTAACAACATGGAAACAATTAAATGGGTTTACGGGAGAACAACATGGCGATTATTGGACGAACGAATATCGGCCCAATAGAAATTACTAGTAATCAAAATCGCTGTACACGAAATAAACGTTACTTCGAAAATTATGCAGAGCTCGCGGAAAAATAAAACTATTGGTATCTGTTCGTAAATTTGTTATTTTACACAACAAAGCTATTTTTGTTGTGGTTGGTAATGCTTCGGTAAAGTGCGGACAGATGGCGCGCATGGCATGGCAGGGCGAGGTGAGGTGTGAGCTGAGAGCTTTACTCAACAGATAGCAGCACGTTGGCCTGCCTCTTGATTCCATATTTTTAAAAGTTGACGTTTCTTCTATTACTAACTCAAAACGACACAAATTTGAAATACATTTCGTCAAATTATTAGGAAAAAAAATTAAACAATACCATGCTATATTTCTGTATGCTTTTGGAATTAATATCAAGCACATATGGAAAGCATGGATGGAGAGTGGGGATACAACGTGAAAAGAACTCTCAAGGTTTTGAAGTTGCGTTTCATTTGGATATAGATTGTTTTATTGTACATTTCATTTACGAAGTTTAGTTTGTAACACTAACAATCACTGTTTTGTGACCACGTAAAATTAAATGTATTAATTAATCTAGGAACTCTTTCGTATCGCATATTTTCTGCTTGTCTAATGTGCATTGGCAGTGCACTCAGAATAGCCAAGTAATATTAACTTTTGTTCGTTAGTGCATCAGCTGATACCGGATTTTGTAAATGGCACTTTGTTTGTTTTTTATATGCCAAGTTACCACTCGCTGACTGTCATAACATTGCCAAGTTATATGAGACAGCCAGTAACAGAACGTAAGTTGTCAAATACTCAACAAAGACAGTGTATAAACGCCAGTATTAAAACAAGTGTTATATTGCTGTTAAAGTGACAAGGACGTTAGTCAAAGCCAATAAGGGCCAATGTAAGACAGACTGTATCGTCCCAACAGAGTATAATAAAGCCGTAGCTTATTAGCACAAAGCTAAGTCAAATAACCAATCAAAACAGAGTAGATATCCAGTGGCAGTGCATATGAACCACAATGCAATAGACTTCCTAGTTGGTAACAGTGAAACACAGATTCTCTTAGTGAAGCACGGACTTCCTCGTAGGTGAACAATGAATCCAGACAAACACTTGTTTACTCAAAGACTTTCTAGTGACAGCACAAATTAAAAATAGTTGTAAATACTTTGAAATGCTATTGTGTGTCCTTGAGGGTAATATGCTTTTTATTTTCTGTAGGTGGTCCGTACGTCAATTGGTTAGTATTATTAGTCATTATAAGCATACTCGTGTTTTACATGTTAGGTAGATACAGACCAGCCTAGNTTTACATGTTAGGTAGATACAGACCAGCCTAGGTAACGGAAGGCCTAGAGCTGGGCCCAATTACCTGCCTTGCGACACCTAGGAGGCTACACAGCTGAGCCACTTTACGCCTTCAAAGCAACAAGCAGAAGTGACACACTTCGCATTAGTGGGACTTGTATATACACTAGCGTTCGACTATTTTTTTTGTGCCAGCCTGTAAATTGGCTTTCTTCCAGGTGAAATCAGTTAAATGATTTTTGTATATAAACACAGCAATCAGCTGACTTGTGCGAGTGGCACGCTGGTTACGCACAGAAGAGAAGCATTGCAGAAGCCAACCCGACTTTCTTGGGAGCGACAGTATTACATCACTCCCATTGATAATTTTTTTTCTAGCAGATGAGTCTACATTACAACAGAGTAAGGTAGGGGGAGAGGGTGACACGTGAAGCGTAGTGACATTTATTTAAACACGACTTCGCCTCACCTTCACGTGTCATCACGTCACTCCAGGCAGGGTTTGAACCCTGAACAACACTTTCTACCAGAGCCCACCAGCATGCCCCTAGCCAAGTCCATTTCGCCTTTATGTCAGACACGCCAAACCCCATGTGTGATAGAAGCCAGCCAAGCAGCCCAATTAAGCGCCGATGCATCCCAGTATGACAGAGATGACTGCTTTTGCCACGGACCGAGAGATGGCACCAGAGAGCGCAACTTCGACTACAGGAGGAGGAGCTCATCCCTGCACAACAGAGAACCCGCGGGCAGGTGTAATATATGTTAGTGCACAGCCGCAGAACAGCAGTTCATTCTCCGCAGCTCGCTCCACAACCTCGTGTGCTGGAGCGCTCTCTGCTGACATCGATGTCCTCCGGTAGGACCACCAATACCTACCAGACATCGTCAAGACCTACACCAGCAACCCCCAAAGAAGTCTTCGCCCCTTGAACATCACTACCATTCTGGTAAAGCCACAGAGTCCCTTCTGGATAACAGCATCGAGTTAGTTAGGGTCAGTTAGTATCATAGCTACCTACCTTCACCTGGTTTATCGTAGTCTACTTCCGTTACAGTCCTTGTTAGTTAGGAGTTAGTAAGGGCCACCATGTCTATTTCCTCATGGGAATAAACACGTTTTCTATCGAACCTGCGAGTAATGATTCTAGGGTGACTGTTACTTGTATTCCGCATAGATGTCCACCCACCAGAGAAAAAAAGGAGACTGCGTCATTACAACCCAATTGCCAAGCCTAGAGTAGGACTGCGGGATCCCTTAAACGGGTGCACGTACGTCGCGAACGCACCCAACAGACGGCCACACGTACTGTGCACCTGGTGTACATTACAGTAGAGCCCCAACCACTAGGAACTCAATCCACAAGGTGGCTAGACAACCAGCTCAACCAATTCACTCCATCCACCGCGCTGAACTGTTGCCGGAAGGAGTGATAGACTGGTTCTGAAGGTCTGCCCACCTTAGGACCATACCCAAGTTGTTGTCGGACATCCAGGGTAAACCCACGGCTCTAACCACCCCACTGAACTGTCGTCCCCAGTTGGAGTAATTGTGTATGACTCTGGGTGGCTCGGCCCCGGAAGGCTTTACACCTAGCTAGGAATCTTCATAGCCTGCTCTTCTTTAGCGTGGCAGACATTAGTTCCTACCTCTATGCCGTATACCCATAAGATTGGTGCGAAGTGGGAAGCTAGGAAGGTAGCTACTGTCTCCGAATCCAACGTGAGCTGTACCCAGCCCCAACTGCCCTCTGCAGCATAACTCGCCAGGAACGAGCTCAAGCCACCTGACAACTGGCGAGGCCTCACCTCCCAGTCCCCCTGCAAGACCGCCGGCGAGCCGCACCACGTAGACGTCCACTTCCGTCAGGGGCTCCACGTCCCACTGGGTGTAGCAAACCCGTGGTTCCGGCACCGCAGGACCAGCAGCCCTCAGCAGCCTACCGCCAGCCGCAGCCCCACCTCCACCCAAGGACAGGGTAAGAGTTCCGGCCGGCTCCAGCAGCAACAGTGTCCGAGTCAGGAGCTACCCGGGCCACGTCCAATACAGGTAAACCAGTGGCTGGGTGCGAACCAGCAGTACGAAGGACAGTTAAGCCCACAGTAGACTTTGTGCCATACTATCAAGCCACACGCCCTAGCTTATATACCACCCGGGGTCCAGCGAGCAGCCAATGAAGTCAACCCGGTCATATCGCCCGTGTCTCTGACCGACACACAAAACCTTGCCCGACCGTGACGTCATCAGTCACCTGATGTCACGCGCCAGTACTAATCTTTCTGGAAATTAGTGTCTTATTTTTAATACATCAATTTGAATGTATTAGGTTGGACTTGCTTTGATTTTGAAGTAAGTGCTTGTCGTGTTTTTGGGGTGAAATAAAAATTGTATGAAATATATATTTCCCGATTCCTGCACCCGATACTAGTACAGATTACTTTTGACTTTACTAGATGCTTAATATCGGCTGATAAACAGCCCTAAGAAAAGCTAATGTCAATAGTGTTAGCAGCTGGCAATAACATTTGTTTAACAGGGGAGGAGATTTATGCTAGTGGAGCCTCAGATGAACACTAACAAATACTGATATTCGACTTGCAAACCAAAACACACACCTTCCTCTTAAACACAGCAATGCATTTTCTGTAACTACTATCACCAATTTTAGATAAAAATTGTGTAAAATTATTTGAAAATATCAAAAAATCTGTTAAAATATTAGCAATTTATGCCATATTTTTAACACAAATATGTGAATCAGTAGTGTGTAATTTTTCAAATTAAAATAAACATTTTCTCTCAGTGATAAATAATCTTTAAATTTTTTTGGGCAAACCCCATATTTGGCAAACCTGACTTTAGAATTTCTTGCCTTTAACTGGTAGAAATACCCACTCTTTGACATAAATGGAAATACCAATCAATGGCAGTCGCTAGTACATGACAAGTGAATGTGGAAGATGGAGGCAGGCAAAACTCTATGAATAAATATGACTTGAGTTAATTTTACTATAAATATCAAACACTAGGCTGCTTCAATTTGCTTGGACAGCAAAGAAAAGTAGACAAGTCATAGCGATCGTAGAAAACATCAGGTTCTTTGGAACACCATGACAAACTGATAAATACTCTTTGAACAAGAATGGGGGAAATGAAAGAGGGTAAGCTTGCCGGTGATGACCTTGTTGAGATGCTCGTAGCAGAGGCGTGCTGCCAGCAGGCACGGCATGACCTTGGCGGGCGTGAGACGCGCCACCTCCTGGAGCACCGTCAACGCGTGGCCGTAGTGCCCCATCGACACCAGGCACAGACTGTACTGCGTCCACACGTGGTGCTCCTCGAAGGAGAACTTCATGGCACGCTCAAAACTCTGCACACAGTCACCAACTTACAACTTACACCCACCACACATAACTACTGTAATATGCACATGTCTAGTCAATACTTTTCCCTATGGCAATGATATTCTGCCGAGCTAAGAAGTGTATGCGCTTGAAAACATTTCTAGTAAAATGAAGACACTGCAGAAAAAAAATACTGATCTTTAATACACTATACAGTTCCTTTATTTTTCTAATAGATCCCTCCTGGCTTCTAAAGAAACAGAATCTAAACACTAGTTTTTGCAATACGGGTTCCAAACCCATTCAATCCCTGATACCACCAAGTGTCATGGTTCCTAAGAATGACTTTGCAAAATTGCTAACTTCATAAAATCAAAACTGACCAATTTTAATTCCACAAGACAAACAAGCTGTTTTAAAAGTGCAGAAAAACTTTACACATTGAGAGCTGAGTAACTCTTAGCAAGCACAAAGTTCACTTTTAGATGCTTTTTGCAGGAAAATCATACATCTTTTTCAACAGACAGGCATCTTCAATATAAAATGATACCATACCTCCGAAGAGCACACACCATCTTAACTAGACAATAATAAAATTCACACAGTGGGCACTGTGTCACTTCTAGTAAGCGTAGAATCAATTGAGCAATATTTTTATAAGAAAATCACATTATTTATCACATAAATATGAATTTATTTCAATAAGCAGGCATCTCTCAAGCAAAACACTACCCTTCAAAAACACACCCAACCACACCTTGACAAGAAATAAATAAAAACCTTGATCAGCCCTCGACTTTTAACCAGCACAAAATCCATTTGAATGACTTTTTATGCAAAAATCAAAGAATCTCTTAAAGAGATATTAATTATTTCAATAGGCAGACGCATTTCACCTACACACGGGCATACATAACCTCCAGTGCAGCGGCAGGCACCCACTAAGGATACATTCTCAGCCAGCACCAAGTCCATCTTTAAATATTTATCACAGTAAGAAGGAAAACACTTCACAAAGATTCAAGCCGTGTGTATTCTAGATAAGAGCAGTGTGGCCACTTGGCCGAGGATCGTCGGATCCACTCGGATTGCTAGACGTACACATTCTCATAACTCTTCAAGCATCTCCGACTGTTTCTCAAGCCAATGACCATGTATGTTTCATAGGCATATGGTACGCCACAGCCAAATTCTAATTTGTCTACTTTTAAAAAAACGTTTTTCACTCAGAAGTGTAAAACTTATATGACGTAAATATTTTGGAAATTATGCTTACCAAATTTAATGAAACAATATGTTTTATTTAAAAATAAAGCATCAATTGATTTTTTTTAATGTAATGACAAAAAACGTGTTTAGAAAACATTAGGAAAAAAATACAATAGACAGTAAAACCCTGTAATAATGAACTTGAAGGGAAAACTTTCTATCATTCTATGTTTGCTAAAGAAGGAAAACTTTACAATCTGGGAAAGCAATTTCTAACTGAACTGTACATTCATGAGAAAAATTTGGCAAATACACATTAGTCAAAATTTAAGTATAAATAGCTTACTTCAGTCAGCAGTCAAAATATAAACTACAATTTCAATTAAAATACACAAACAAAATTTAAATTCCAAATTGATATATAAACATACATTACTTGACAATCTTGATAACCAAAAGCAATAACTTCCAGAGAAATGTGAAAATCTGCAGTTCCTCCACTGCCAACATGAACCACAACCGGTCTCCATTGCCATTTACACCTAAAGTCACCGTACCCTGGAATAGTGGCAGGATTGGGAACTGGTAATGTCTATGATTTCTTTAAGGCCAAAACTGCGTTTAGAGGTAATTTAAAAACACATGTTTCCCAAAAAATAATACACGTGCATAAAAAACATATTTCCTCCTAATAGACTCACTTGCAAAATAATAATATTAAATAGCTGACGGAAGAAGTACGAGAAGAGGAACCAATAAAATATAAGACATATGTGGCAATGGTGTGTTCATACAAAACTAGCAATGTTATATGAAGGTACAGGCATTAAGACAAGAAACATACTTGTGTACGAGGCCAGACAATTCAAAACTGCTGTAAAATCCTGCACTGAAAAGATATGCAATGATGGGGACACTAACTACGCTCTCTGTTCTGGGATCTGAATACGTAAACAAGCTGGAACGAGCGAAGATATTTGGGCCGCTCGAACACGGAGGTCGTGAGAGCCGAATAAACAAGTTGGACCCATCTACGTCTCATCGTGCATCCAACTCCCCAGAGTATTCAAGAGAAAAGCAGCCAACCAACAATCCTCGTCAAAATTAGAGTGAACAGAAGAGTTTCAAGTGGGTGATTTTGGCACATTTTGTGGAAAGCTAACACTCGGAGCACATTAATAGCTAGAAACAAAAATTTGATTTTGCTGGACTGGAGTTTCTAACCCCACTACACAAAATCAAAATTTCTGGGAAAATATTATTTTGGGAGAATGTATAAATATTTCAAACTTGAATAAGAATGAAAAGGCAGTAGCTATATATGTAGCAAAGGACGATGAGCCGGAAACGCCCTCTACTCCTACAAACAGTAAAGTCTTTTACCTCGCTCACAGAGACGGGAAACAGAGACATTTACTGAAATTCTAAAACTAAGTTAATTTATTCATTTGTATACATACTGAACCAAACAACCAAATACAACTAATTTAACTTCAACACCTGAGCTGAAAAACTTCCATATGAGTCGCACCTCGTATGAGTGTTGAACCCAATTTTTTGACACTTAGAATTGGCATAAAACATGTGACTTGTATGCAAGTAGACGAATATAGTTTTCACATAGAGCAACGTAAGATTGTGAGAATCGTCTTTTATAAGAGGATGTCTTATATTTGGATAAAAAAATACGTTATCTAGGCTACGTTAGAGGTAACAGAATGATGCCGTACTAAATCTCACGATGGTCGCCATCGCATAATAATCACAAAGTAATTTTTAAGATAAAAAAAAAAAGAGAGCAGAAATTTGTTACGTCCTAAAATTTGCCGCCTTTCACACACTGCAGCAAAGGCAGATGATGTAGGAACGTCCCCTACTCCAGAACAACATTGTGAGGAGGGTAACTCCCCCAGTTGACCCTCCCTGTCATGAAGCGTGGTGGGGATGAGTCGAAGTGGTTCCAGCAGAGGAAAGTTGCAGCCGAGGACAACTGACGCCTCTCCCACAGAGGCTATCCACTTCCTAACATTTGACAGAGAGAGACAGGATGCAAGGATGCTGGTCTAGTTGCCAGGCAACAACACTACCTCTCGCCAGGCATGGAAGGACAGGAGGAGACAGCTGAGCTCTAGTTGCCAGGCAACAACACTACCTCTCGCCAGGCATGGAAGGACAGGAGGAGACAGCTGAGCTCTAGTTGCCAGGCAACAACACTACCTCTCGCCAGGCATGGAAGGACAGGAGGAGAAAGCTGAGCTCTAGTTGCCAGGCAACAACACTACCTCTCGCCAGGCATGGAAGGACAGGAGGAGACAGCTGAGCTCTAGTTGCTAGGCAACCAATTCCCCTGCTGTCGGACATGTAAGGGGAGGAAACACTATCGCGCCGAGCAACAGCAGAGCGTACCTGAAGAAAGCCAGAGTTGAGAGCAAAGTGGTTCCTCCCCACTTGCACGGCGTACAAGGGTAGGAAGCAAGGTCACGCCTTGCCGAGCAGAGCGCACTGGTTGCTCATATGTAGTACACATGCCATTACTGGACTTTTAATAAACAAACATATTACGGGAAATCTGAGCTATTTACGGGGAATGGGTGAACGTTAGTTGCACTGAAAAAAGGTGCTATTAATTATCAAGTATTCAACCAAGGTTCACATTACAGTGCTACCTCAAATTTTCAAGAAATTTTTTAGTATAAAAAAAATATACTACTATAATGCAATTAAATACAATATGTGTTCAGTACATGTATATACTAAAAATGTATTTCATTAATTAATTTTGGCTTCACTGGAAACCGAAGTTGTATTTTTGAGCATCAGCATAAAATAATGGCCAATTAAATTTTTGGTGAATTAATTTTATCCCTCTAAAAATGTATGGTCATATCATTTTTTAGTCATGCATTTGAGGTTGTCTAATTTTCTAGTCTTAATTTTCAAGTCCTGTATCTGAGATTCTTACTTTGCATCCTGTATTCAAGGTCGTCTTAATTTTATAGTAGTTCTACTTCTGCAATCATCTTTTCCCAAGTAGTCATATGTTCATACTTGTCTTCGTTTTGAGAAGTCATACTTTAACTGTCATGTTATTTACAAGCAATTATACTTTTATGGTCATCTTATTTTCAAGTACTGTAATTCTATTTTTGTGGTCAAATAACAAGTAGTTAAACCTCTATATTGTGAATCTGTTTATAACAAAAACCTCTTTAGAACAAAATTTGTGTTTGGTCTGGTCAAAACTGTATATAACACAAGGCATTGTCTACCCTGAATAAAAAATTATTTTTACCTCTTCTGCACAAAATCTCTTTTTAACAGAGACTTAAATGTCTAATTACATTTCATCCCCCTTTATATTGCTCCCTTTTATTACAAAATTTTGTTTAAAACTGTAAAACAACCCTTTATTTTTCACATATTTAAGAGAAAAAAAAACTAGAGCCATAATGTTATTTTTAATGCCGTAGAAGCTGTTATAAATGTCTCACTTCCTGTTTACCAAGTAATTTTTTTTGCCATAAGAGTTTTTATTACTCAAGTGCACAAAAGCAAATCAATTTAATATTTTTTTTATAGAAAAATACGAAAGAACCAATGTAATTCAATGCCAACTGCAATTAGATTCAAAATTGCCTGCATAAAGAAAACGCACATTATAAATAACCTCTCTATAAAGAACCGCTTATAACAAACACATCAAAATTTGTTCCCTTCAATTTTGTTATACAGAGGTTTTACTGTAATGTTTTATCAAAAGTTAATGAAATTATATGCATATTAATATAAAATTAAATTTATAAATGTAGATTTGGAATAAAATCATATCTACTTCTATTTGCAAATTATTTTCCCACATGAAAGAAAACGTCTTAAGCTGGAAAATGATTTGTACTAAAATTGCACTGAAATGTTTTTTTTTATTTTGTGATCGACAAATGTTTTGTTCCCCAGTGACGATCCAACATTTCTAATATTCACCCTGATATGAACAATGCAGTAACATGAAGAGGGTGAAAACACAACTAATGGACCAGTCTCCAGTAGACTGGCCAGCACTAACTTCGTGCAGCAGCTCCACATGACCCCAGCGCGCCAGGGCTATGGCCATGAGGTCGTACACAGCCGTAGCATTGTCGTACGCACGCATCCTCGCCTCCTTGAACTCCGGGGTCTGGCTGAGTACTGCATCCCGGGCCGCCATCGCCTCGCTGCAACAAACCCCGCTCTCCGTGCAACCTCTACCGAGTGCAACCACACCTGGTTCTATATCAACCAACAACTTTCCAAACCAACTATTATGTATTTTCTCATCATTTATGAAGAATACTTTTCAACAAGAAGAGACTGTACGGCAGGTCACAAACAAATTATGTCCGAGTCCAGGAAATAACCTATTAGGCTATTATTGGTAGTGAGTAACATACAAAGATAACCCACCATTAAGTCTGACACCACAGAGGAAGAATGTAACTAATTATGTCAGAGTCCAGACAATAACGTATTAAAGGTAGTGAGTAACATACAAAGCTGAACCAATTAGAACTTTTTCAGTAAACCTAAGTACTGATCTATTTTCACAATATTATTGGGCTATTGTGTGTGCACAATACTTCTTTTCAACTTCGCTGAATGAGTTTATATATAAAGAGCTGGTAGTGAGCTATAAATTTCATATTATTATTGGCTCAGAATGTATGGGTTGACTATCAAGTTGCTCAGGCCTACCTGAATGATATTAAATTAAGTTTTTAAGAATATGACAGGTCAGAAACCTTTAAATAATATTGCTACAATAATAACTAACTTATTTATATTTACCATTCGTACCTCAATGTGGTATGGACTTTAACTAGAAGTTTATTTAACATAACCTCATGAATTACTGCAAATTAAATAGGTGGTAGGTAAAAGCATGGATCTGCATTAGAAAACACTAAATAAAAATAGATGTCTAAGTGTTTTACATTTAATTCATATTTATCGGTATACAACTCACAACTCCACATAAACTCACTTTTATGGCGACCGCGCCACTTGTGCGAATACAGCTTACCAACGATGGTAATGTATCTGATGGTACATGTTTCACTTCCTTTATTATGCGATTCACCAATCTACACTCTTGAACGCATTAAAAATTCAAATGCCGAAATTTTATGGGTGCTACCCTCAATAACTTTTAAATTATGAAACTCATTCATCTCTTGCATTTTCTCATGTCAACAATACGCCCATATTATCTATATTCCATTACTCCACTTTAATGACGTTCACTTGTTCAGGCCACAATTTCTTGATGGTTGAGCGGTTAAGGCCAGCACACACTTTCCATATTCTCAGAACAATTCAGCGCATTTATTAAGATGAAACAGTTATCCTAACAGATTGTTGCAAAATTATAATCGTGCACAAAATTCAATTATTTATGAACAAGAATTTGTGAACCAACATTTAAAATGTAATTTAAACTGACTGTCGCACTGAAAAAATATCTGACGAAAGTCACGATGCTTGTATTGGCATATTACCNAAAATGTAATTTAAACTGACTGTCGCACTGAAAAAATATCTGACGAAAGTCACGATGCTTGTATTGGCATATTACCATAACAGTACGCTTATTGATCGGCAAAATTACAGAATTGTGTACTGTGACTGTGGGACGGACATTAGCCAAGTGTTNATAACAGTACGCTTATTGATCGGCAAAATTACAGAATTGTGTACTGTGACTGTGGGACGGACATTAGCCAAGTGTTTTTTACCAAAACCGACCCTCTCTCACGCCAGTATTTCACACTCCGCTGGCGTTCTACCAGAGCCTCGGACGATGTAACGACAGCCTATTTACACACGGCTATGTTTCAAATACCGTTTCTTGACTGGCCAGACAGAAATTTCCAATTAGGATACAAAATTATTTTCCTTTAAGTATTGCCGAAAAATGAGAAAGTATGATCCAGATACAAAGTACAGTATCTACATTTTTGTGATGTGTTGTGATTTTGCCATCTTGACATTTACGGCACATCTCAAAGGCAAATGGAAAAATAAACACAATGCTTGCAATTTGTAAGCATTACTGTATTATTGTAGTTGTATGATTATTCTTATATATGCTGCATTTTTAAACTTGTGATTCACCTTTGCATTGATCACTAATCTGTTTTTATGATNATGATTATTCTTATATATGCTGCATTTTTAAACTTGTGATTCACCTTTGCATTGATCACTAATCTGTTTTTATGATCGATGAAATTTTGCAGATATTGATGATCTGCAAAAATCTATTCATCGACTGATTATCATGATCAGTGATCGTCATCACCCTAGTTCCAAACTAAATTATCAATTTAATGAGATAAGCAAAATCATAAAAGTAAATACAGTGGAATCTCTTTATAACAACCTTATGTATAGCGACCATCTTTCTGTAATGACTCGTTTTTGAGGAACCATGATAAAATAAAAAATTTGGAGGTATTCGTTGAAAAATTAATTTGTTGCACTTTTTTGGTTGCTGCACATTGCATTCCTCTTGGTAAGCACTGTACTGGAGGAAAGCACATCTAAGAGCTAGCCAATACCTCTTTACTCTGCCCACCCTCCACCTCTCAGGCGGCCGAATGTCTCCACACGTCACGTGNCTTGCTGGCCTTCTCAGTTCACTTATGTCATTAACACCTGGACTTCTCTTGATTATCACAGTTTGTTGACTTATTAAAATTAGTTTCTTGGAATCCAATTTGGTAATGTTTTTGACTTGATTTTGAGAACGATTGTTGAAGACCTGCTCCTTACCAATTCTTCACACTGAAAAAATTTGATTCCTTGTTGTAAACACTCCTGTTGGAAAAAGAAACGTATCAGGAAAAGAAACATGTCCAGCACTTGAGCTGTGATGTGAATGTTATTTGCTGCATTTTATTACTGTGTTTATTCAATTCTAATAACATATTTTCATGAAATTTTTTTGAAAAACAAGGTGCCAGTTAGAATGAAGCACCGTCAATTTTTTTGGAGTGGAAAAAAATTTCTAGTGCAACAGAAATGTTTATTTAAATAATTATTTTTAGTTGTTATAGCTATTGTCATTCATTGTTTATATGTTAATAAATTAAAGTATTAGTTTTCAAATGTTTAAATAAGATAAGTTTTAAAAAAAAGTTAGTGAAGATCTGTAATAAAATGTTTTATGTTTACATAATATGTGGAACTCTTCATAAAAGTTACTCGTTCTACAGACGGAATAGTATGTAGGACGTGGAACATATTTCGCAGCCCTTCTCTACAAAACATAATGCGTAAATACTTGGTAATGTGAAACACATAATCCAGAAAACAACAGAACATTGTGTGGTAGCCATGAAGCCATTCGGGTGGATGTGTGTTTGCGAGAACAGGATCTAGGGCGACACGCCATCTATTGGGAACGCTAGCAACTGTACGTTGTAGTGACAGTGCAGCCATCTAGCGGATGGTTTAACAAACTACATGCTAGCGAATGTGCGCTGCGCCATGGAGTGGGTACTCAATAGTATATTGCTAAACCTGCATTGTAGTTCTGTATGCAGCCACCAAGCGCTACTGGTGAGGTGAACGACTGATGACGGTGTGTTTGTTATTGTGGACTTTTCGAGAAATGGCACGTTTTCTAGTGAAAACTTCAGGTCAACAGCGAAACCACGAGTATGGTAGTTTTAATTTTGTAATATTCTTAAAAATTAAAGCTGTATAGCATGGAAATTAACCTTGGGTCGTGTTGTAAAGTACCGTGTTCCAGGTTGTATCGATACAGAATCACCACGACATCGCGTTCCTGCTTGTCTTAATACTTGGCCTACACGGATACAGAATGAGAAACTGGAAAGCGAACATCCTTTAGACGTTTACAAGCTATTTTATGTTTGTGGCAGACACTTTCTACCAGCCTGCACAATGCCAGGCTCCGAGAGACTCAAACATTATTCTCTTCCTACAGTGGATTCACCTGCTAAGTAGATTACGATTGTGGTAAAGTTATTTTTGATGTTATATACGTGTGTAAAGTTTTAATAGGCCACAGTTGTTTAGGTAAAAGAAGGTAACAGTGAAATTTATTTCCTAGTTAGTACAAGTGGGTAGACCTCATCTTGTATTAGGTTATATTTGTGTTAGAAGTGATACTAACACTTAAAATCAATGGTTAGGTTTACAGTTAACAGCTAGTTAATGGGAAAAAAAATAATAATAATAATAATTTGGTAATGTACATAAGGCATAACAAATATTTTTTTCTTAACAAACTAGCTTCTTTGATGTGCGCCAGTTAGGGCAGCAGTGTTCACCCTTGATCTTCAGTTGTATATACATAGAGGCCAGATTTTACTGTAGCTATTCCACAAAAAGTACCTGCTTCATACACGTTTGTCAGATCTAGGCCTATGTTGATGTAGGTCAACTCGTACGAGACTGTGCGCTTGCTATCACATTCGCCACGCCCCAGGCATTTTGTGTATAGTGTCCTTCAGTACTTTTTGTAAATTTTTATGATCTTTAAGTACTCCACAGTATTCCTGGCCACGTTTCATAGCAGGTGGTGGAAATAATGCAACCATGCAATTGTCTCCACACTATTAGTTATAGTCCATACTGTATAAGAAGGCCATTTTCTGACAGGTCTGCGAAAGTAGCGCCACTGTTTACGTCTGACTACATGTGACTATGTATCCTTCCGCCATCAGCCGGTCCGTCAAGTCGGGGCTGTATTTTTTATCAACATGCTGTCAGCTAATCCACTTGCCATTGTACTGTATGCTAAAAAAATTTTCAGATACTTTAAGACTGACATCTGTCTAAAAAAAATTAATAGGTTATAAAAGTAAAAATATAAAACGTTGCAAATAATAAAATATTTGCTATCTCTTTTTTAATTTGTCCGAGATAGTGAATTTGGGTTAACATTTGCGAGACGGTCTGTTGTATCTATTATCACACTTTGGACGTTATAGCTAATATATTCGAGTTGGAAATATGTGACGTGGAATAACGTTAGAATTGCTTAAAAACGATTCAGCGTGTCTCACTTCCTACGGAAACAAGGAGATGGGTTTCGAGAAAACATGGCGTATAATTTACGTAGACGAACGATTACCGGCCGAATATAAATTACTTCTACTCCAAATCGTTGTACATGAAATATATGTTTATTAAAAATTATGCGGAGTTCGTGGAAAAAATATAACTATTGGCATTTGTTTGCAAATTCGTTATTTATCACACAAAAAGAGGTTCATTTCTGGCTGGTAATACCTCGCATAATATCCGAGAGATCGCGCACACAGCGCGTCACTGCAAACTTCGCCGCTGTTTTTGGTCAACAGATAGCGTATTTTTTTAAAGTTGATTGTTCTTAGATTACGGGCTGGAAATATATTTCAAATTCGTGTCGTTTCGTCAAATTATTAGAAAAAATAATTTAACATTATTATGCAATGAAAAAGCATTAGTCAAAAGGGTTACATTTCTGTGTTTCATTTCCTCTGCTTTCCAAAAAAAAAAAGAAGAAAAAAGAAGAAAATGTATCACCTATTGTTTCTCCTTGTTTTGCTTTTTGCAGCCCAATTTTCAAAATATGTCTCGTAGATACCCCAAGGAAGATTTGTTTAGCTTATAAAAATGTTAAGTGTAAATATTGTTGTGATGCTCAACTNGTCTCGTAGATACCCCAAGGAAGATTTGTTTAGCTTATAAAAATGTTAAGTGTAAATATTGTTGTGATGCTCAACTCATAACAATAAGCTTACAGTATACTCTCATTTAACAGTTATGTTTTATGATAGTGCACACTTCAAATACCTTGCAACTGTGGACACAGGGTTATAACTACATTTACTAATAAGTGGTTACAACATTAACAAGAAGTTGGTTACCAATATAATTAATGAGCCTACTTTCCTATACATGTATGCAAATAGTTCTGAATAAGGTCTTAAAAAGCATAGATTGTAGGTAGGCCTCAAGGTCTTGCTGACAGAGATATAATTAGAGATGGATTCAGGAATATAAGCAATAATACTAGTGAGACAATTACAATTTCACACAAGCCTTACCTGGGACTCAAACCATAACTCTTTGTACTGTAAGCCTGCATGCAAACAACAGCATTATAATGAGAGGATTATGAGCATCCACTACGGTTGCAATCAGTCTATTCTTCGATAGACAGGATTAACTAACCTCATATATTTATAGGGCAGTTATTTTGAAATCAAGTATCCGAGTCTGTTTACCTGCCTTATGGTAGCACTACTCGCATACAAAACTTGGGCGGAACTGGTTAATAGCTCCTTCAGACAAAATTCTCACAAAAAGATACTGAAAATTAACTTTGCGCTTAATCACCACGTGATATTTAAATATTTATGACAATTAGGGGAGGTAAAGTACAAACATCAGGGTTGTCATTTTACTTGGAAAACATGCGACTTGAATTAAATTAGCATTTCACGCAAAAATCATGTTAATTTTATGCCAGGGATGACTAAACATGAACTTACAATGCTTGGGAAATCCTCGCACCGCTCNGCAAAAATCATGTTAATTTTATGCCAGGGATGACTAAACATGAACTTACAATGCTTGGGAAATCCTCGCACCGCTCGATGATGTTAACATTTTGGGAAACTAGAGGAATCAAGTATATGCCTCCTGATTATTTTTTTTTTATATCTGGCTATTACAATAAATTTATATATAATTTTTTTTAAATTGTTATTTTAATGCTAGTGATGATCAAACATGGAATTCATGCAATAAAAATCACATTTGGATGTTTAGTGGTTGAGGGTGGGTCAAAATCTGTCCAATATTTCCCAAAATATTTAAAACAACCTTCTTTCCATACTAATCTTATTTGTGGAAACCTTGAGGGGTCATTTATAGTTTCTACTGTACAAGATAAAAGCCGTTTCGTTTCCATTACGGAATGCTTCCACTCTATTAAATAATGTTCANTCACGGAATGCTTCCACTCTATTAAATAATGTTCAGGCCATTCTTGTCAGATAGTCATGAAAAAAATTTACACCGTCTGGAAATTTCAAAGTTTATTTTAGGGACATTTTTCTTGAAACGTGAAGTTTCACATATTCATGCAAAATAAACCATGTTTTGTAAGTTTATATTATGGCACAACGTGAGATTATGATGGACGAGCAATGTTTGTGCTGGTATCGATAGCAGTGTAGATCTGTACCATCGACATGCAAATCAGGGTAAGTATAAAATCCAAGCACCCATCCCACACCCCTCCAAGTCAGGAAGCACCACCCCCCTCCAAGTCAGGAAGCACCACCCCCCTCCAAGTCAGGAAGCACCACCCCCCTCCAAGTCAGGAAGCACCACCCCCCTCCAAGTCAGGAAGCACCACCCCCCTCCAAGTCAGGAAGCACCACCCCCCTCCAAGTCAGGAAGCACCACCCCCCTCCAAGTCAGGAAGCACCACCCCCCTCCAAGTCAGGAAGCACCACCCCCCTCCAAGTCAGGAAGCACCACCCCCCTCCAAGTCAGGAAGCACCACCCCCCTCCAAGTCAGGAAGCACCACCCCCCTCCAAGTCAGGAAGCACCACCCCCCTCCAAGTCAGGAAGCACCACCCCCCTCCAAGTCAGGAAGCACCACCCCCCTCCAAGTCAGGAAGCACCACCCCCCTCCAAGTCAGGAAGCACCACCCCCCTCCAAGTCAGGAAGCACCACCCCCCTCCAAGTCAGGAAGCACCACCCCCCTCCAAGTCAGGAAGCACCACCCCCCTCCAAGTCAGGAAGCACCACCCCCCTCCAAGTCAGGAAGCACCACCCCCCTCCAAGTCAGGAAGCACCACCCCCCTCCAAGTCAGGAAGCACCACCCCCCTCCAAGTCAGGAAGCACCACCCCCCTCCAAGTCAGGAAGCACCACCCCCCTCCAAGTCAGGAAGCACCACCCCCCTCCAAGTCAGGAAGCACCACCCCCCTCCAAGTCAGGAAGCACCACCCCCCTCCAAGTCAGGAAGCACCACCCCCCTCCAAGTCAGGAAGCACCACCCCCCTCCAAGTCAGGAAGCACCACCCCCCTCCAAGTCAGGAAGCACCACCCCCCTCCAAGTCAGGAAGCACCACCCCCCTCCAAGTCAGGAAGCACCACCCCCCTCCAAGTCAGGAAGCACCACCCCCCTCCAAGTCAGGAAGCACCACCCCCCTCCAAGTCAGGAAGCACCACCCCCCTCCAAGTCAGGAAGCACCACCCCCCTCCAAGTCAGGAAGCACCACCCCCCTCCAAGTCAGGAAGCACCACCCCCCTCCAAGTCAGGAAGCACCACCCCCCTCCAAGTCAGGAAGCACCACCCCCCTCCAAGTCAGGAAGCACCACCCCCCTCCAAGTCAGGAAGCACCACCCCCCTCCAAGTCAGGAAGCACCACCCCCCTCCAAGTCAGGAAGCACCACCCCCCTCCAAGTCAGGAAGCACCACCCCCCTCCAAGTCAGGAAGCACCACCCCCCTCCAAGTCAGGAAGCACCACCCCCCTCCAAGTCAGGAAGCACCACCCCCCTCCAAGTCAGGAAGCACCACCCCCCTCCAAGTCAGGAAGCACCACCCCCCTCCAAGTCAGGAAGCACCACCCCCCTCCAAGTCAGGAAGCACCACCCCCCTCCAAGTCAGGAAGCACCACCCCCCTCCAAGTCAGGAAGCACCACCCCCCTCCAAGTCAGGAAGCACCACCCCCCTCCAAGTCAGGAAGCACCACCCCCCTCCAAGTCAGGAAGCACCACCCCCCTCCAAGTCAGGAAGCACCACCCCCCTCCAAGTCAGGAAGCACCACCCCCCTCCAAGTCAGGAAGCACCACCCCCCTCCAAGTCAGGAAGCACCACCCCCCTCCAAGTCAGGAAGCACCACCCCCCTCCAAGTCAGGAAGCACCACCCCCCTCCAAGTCAGGAAGCACCACCCCCCTCCAAGTCAGGAAGCACCACCCCCCTCCAAGTCAGGAAGCACCACCCCCCTCCAAGTCAGGAAGCACCACCCCCCTCCAAGTCAGGAAGCACCACCCCCCTCCAAGTCAGGAAGCACCACCCCCCTCCAAGTCAGGAAGCACCACCCCCCTCCAAGTCAGGAAGCACCACCCCCCTCCAAGTCAGGAAGCAGTTACTCTTTTCGCAGCGTACTTAAATGGCTTGAGCCCTTCCTCGATACTCTACAACATTTGTCTCGGCCTGTGGAGGTGCCTAGATGACAGCTCGGGTAGGGACGAATATGGTTGCACAACTTAGGTAATGTTTGACTGCTGTAGCTGGTATAGGCCTGATGGCCTCCGTGCATTGAAGCACCATGGATGGTAGGTCGATACTGTTGGTACTGCTGATCCTGGATGGAGTCTGCCAGGTGGAAGTGGAGGTGGAGTTTCTGTACCACGTACAAGCAGTTTCCTCACGCAAATGAGCACAGATTCTTTGACAGTCGCCTCCCTCGCCCACACATCAATGAGCCTGAACCACGGCTTTGCCCTCCCTGCTCTATGGTGGGGCTTGTGGCAAGGTAGTAACTCAGGTTTAGGCAAGCTCTAGTGGTAGAACAAGGTAACCTAACTCTGTGTAAGGGAAGGGTGGGTCTACGAGGTGGAGTCTCCCTGGCACCGGTGGCTGAGGATCAGTTCACTCCCCAATGTAGGGTGTCCATGGCAAGCCCCACTCCCCTGCACAGTGATGCCTGGAGAAGTGGCATTATTGCTGATAGCCAGACAATCAGCTGAGTCGGGTAACGTTCCAACTCGTGGATGAGCGGGGGGAGGGGGAGACTTCACTACACCTACTCCCTGGAGAGCCAAGAAAAGCAGTGTTATCACTGGTAACCACGTCTCCTTCGCGTAGCTTTCATCGCGATTGAATTCTCTCAGCATCAGTGGTGCCCAGGGAAGCTGCGTTATTGCTGGTAACCAGACGCCCAGACCGAGTTACGAGAATGGTTCCCAATCTGATGCTTCATATGACGAGTGGTGTCTAGTAACGGAATTTATCGTCAAGGACTCCCCCCACCTGACAGCTGGAAAGCAGGCGTCGTCTTGCCGGGGAGGGGGCAGGGGCCTAAGCCCTGGACATGGAGCTCAAAGAAGGGTGCGTGGGAACTCTGGTAGGAGTAGCATAGCTGTATGCTGGGAGACCCAGGAATTAAGGCTCCAGGCATCTCACTACGTTCCCCACAGCCAGGGACCATTCACGGCAGCTGGCTTCTTGGGTGAAGTGGGGGTAGTGACGAGACCACGTGTGGAATGTGCCAGAGGAGGCAGAATAAGGAATCTCCTCTCTCTAAAGAGCTGACGATGCCTCCCTTCTAGCGTGCAGCGGTTTCTAGTTTCTACATGTGTACCATGTTGGTGCT
>NQII01003085.1:54859-99675 GCA_002778355.1 Clitarchus hookeri | reverse complement strand
CCAACCAAAGCCAGAGCCTAATTGGCAGCTTTCTCACATCCAAAACAATGGCAAGGCATAAAGTTGGGTGAAAGCACAGAGAGAAGTGATAGCTGGTGTACTTTAGAAGGGGGAATGGCCTCCCTGAGGGCAGCGACTTCCTTCACAGTGTGTTGCACGTGTAGGATGCGTCCCCATTCCTCAGTTTTCGGAGAGGGCAGGATGTCGCAGGCCACTCAAGTCCCCTCGGAAGGTTCACATTCCACGTCCCTACATATTGACTACTGTTAGCTTCCTGCAAGTATGTTGACTGAGCGAGAAGTTGCCGGCAGACCTGACCACTACACAGAAAGGGACGACAGCAGGGTGGGATGCCACTCCTTTGTTACTCAGCAAGGCAAGACGTCACCACAGATCCAAGCAACACACAAAGAGAGTCTATATACGCATGACACGTATATAGGCTACTACTACTTTTTTTTTGCTGTAACTACGCACCATCACGTGCACGCCATGTACCCTAAACACAATACAACCCAGACTGGCAGCTAACCAAGCCAACATTACGTCTCCTATAAGACGATGGATGCCTGGAGAGCGTAATGCACCCGAACAAAGAATATATTAAATTGCCCCCGCCTTAAACAAAACGCTGTGAAATGGGAAAATACCAGTAAACTACGCAAGTAAAACTGTGCCTGAGCTCGTGTAGCTGATGCAACACGCACGCCTGCTTCCAGCCACCCCCAAGAGATGGCAGCTAGTACGGCTCTGCCTACAGGGGAGGAACCACCCCCGCTGGAGCTACCCGAAGGCCGAAGACACCTGAGACACAGCCAGAGCAAGAGAATAAATTCCCCTGCACCGCCGCAAAAGGCAATCGGATTCCGGCAGCTCGCTCCACCACCTCGCATACTGGAGCTCTCTGTTCAGTCTACACTCTTCAGTTCTCCTCACGAGTGACCACCAGTTACCTACGCCAGACTACTTCGAGCACGCGCTGCAGCTCCAGAAGAGTTGTCGTTCCCCCCTTACACTTGACACTTGCCATCAAAACCCACACTCCATACACTCCGTAAGTCCCTTCAGGACACCACCAGCTTCAGTTAGGGTTTAGTTGTTATCGCTGCTACCTGATTTGTTGCTCTGTTCTCTTCTAGCTCGCCCTTCAGGCCAGGCTCTTGAAGCAGACCGGGCCCCTGCACCTGTCTTTGCTTACCTTCCGAGAGTTAATCAGTGCCTTGGTTACAGTAGGATAGTACGGGACACCGTGTTTTATCCTGGATAGAATAAAAAATCGTAACCAGTTTAACCGCCGTCTGCTCTTTTTTGTGTGAATTGTGCTCAGTCATCCACTGTAAGCATCACCCCACAACGGAGATGCAGGGAACCGTGGATTTGATACTGGTTTTACTGAACTTAGTGTAAGACTGCAGCCTGTCCCCTAAAAAGGACTTGACATACGTCATAAAACACAACCCATTACACAGCCACCCATACTGTGGATCAAGCACATGTATGGTAGAGCCACAACCAATAGCAAGACACACGACAAAGAGGCTAGATTCCCCTTGTCAGCTAACCCACTACCTCCACCACGTATAAACACGCCGGAGGGAGTGCCAGGACTGGCAAGGAAGGATCTACCACTTCTGGTATACACTCTAGTTAGGGACATTGTTGCCTGCCACCCCATTGCAGAAGTGAACCGTAACACGTGATCCCCGGTAAATGCAGTTCACCCTCAAGAGGGGTAGTAAGTGGAGAGACAGGAAGGAAGCTGCCATCTAGCTGGCAAGCAAGCTCTGCTTAAATAACTTGTCCCAGCCTTCAGCTACCTGACCCCCGGGAATGAGCTCACGCCGCTCACCAACTGTTGAGGCCTCACCTCACTGTTCCCCCCAATCACTTATTTTGACTCCCCGAAGTTGCACACCCAGTCGTCAAGTTCCTCCACCTAGGCCTACCACTTGAACCAGGCATCAAGCCAGCTGAAGACGTAGAGCCTGCACCTCCAGCCAGAGCCAGCGGGCCGGAAACCTGCCAGCCGCGGCAGAGTGCGCCTCTCCGCCGAGCAGACGCCCTTGCCACCAACGGGACCCGACACCGGACCTACGTATCCGTCGTCCGGCAGTGTGAGGTACGTCAGCGTCTCCGCCAACATCCCGCACTCGCAGGCAATACTACCGCAGCTAGACTTTGTGCCAAGCCTGCAGCCTACCCGCCTCACTTCAAACAATGGCACCATTAAGGCCAAGCGCAAGATTTGACAGACCTCTCCACAGTAAGGTCTGTGTGACTGGTCTAACACAGAACTAAGAAACTTGTCGTTGACGTGCTCCTGTCCCTAGACTGTCGCACATCAAGTTAAATGCAAGAAGGGCAAGAAGGGTTAGAGGAGGAGGCAGCTCGTGCCAACTCCTGAAAGAGAGTTTGCGGAGCTCTAGGTCGAAGTAGGAGGCAGCGATAACAGGCTGAGAAGTAAACAAACTGAGTGATAAGCGCAGCCAACACAGAACGTGTCTGTTTATTGCCAAGACAATAGGTCACACATATCCGACCTGTATCCTGATTGGTGCCTGAAGGCAGAACCTACGCTACCAACAAAGGTGGTAGGACGGTCTCTGAAGACACTGTGGCAACCCCAGACTGGCGTTACTTGGACTCGAGCGCAAGGAATAGCTCAAAGCTATAGGTATGGTGTTGTCGCATGACTGACAAAGGCTTCAGTGTGCATTTGGGCAGACAGACGTTCTGTAAAATAGGTGCGAGAGTTACTCTGAACTAAGAACAACAGGTCCTATTTATACCCAAAACATAGGGCCAGTGCAAAGGGCGTTGGGAGGTGGAGAGGCAGCAGCGAATACGGCCGAAGACAACAGCCAGCGCGTTAGCAGCGAGCCGGGTGCGATGCAGGTTGAACCAGCAGGCGGCAGCAGCTGGTCTGCGTGCCAATTCCTGGGCATCACACGGCACGTATGGCCAAACACTCTTCTTCAGAGGGGGGCCGTAACTGTGGCGAGGCTAGAGCATGATACGTAGCTAATGTAGGTGTGAAGTATTTTGGGTCTCAGATCTTGTCTGAGACTGAGAGGGTGGCGGATTTCTGGGGAGGTACAAGGTGAACAGAATGGTAAAAGACAAAGGTATGGTTTATATGGGTTATAAACAACATAACCCAGCCTGTGCACAGGATGCCTGAAGGGTGGGAGCAACATGACTGCCAAGAAGGTCTACGACTTGTGAAGGGAAGGTGGGGCGAGAGCAACCCGTCAGTGAAGTACTAAGCAGCCAGCACTGTTGTACCAGCGCGGCAGTACGGAATCCCTATCCTTCGACTGAAGAGGGAAGGACTTGTGTGCGGAGCACGACGAACAGTCTTGCAGGAGAGTCTTTGAAGTAAGTTGTTTGGCGCCTGGACAGAACTGTGAGCAGGTATATTTGCTAGGCTGGCAAAAATTAACTGCAGTGATGGGCCCGTGCGAACCCAATTTAAACCCGTCCAGTAAACACTTCAACGTTAACTAATGTTACAACTGCGTAATATATCATGCCGAGATCATGACTTAACTGTTGACGTGCCACAGCTCAGTGATTGACACGTGCCGGCTGCTAATGACTTGCAACATCGCGCCTGGCTAGGCCAATGTGCCGTCACGTATTCTCACCACCTACTTTCCACCCTTCTCAGTGAAACTGTGATTGTTTATATTCTCGCAGCTTTTACACTCTGGCAACACGACATTTAAAGTACACTGATAAAAATTATGCAATTAAAAAACAGTAATTTAATGAAAATAAGGAAAAACAAGAAATTACTGATATAACTAATGACCCTACTTTCCTTCAATATGGGTGCAATTGATTTTTAAATAATTTTTTAAAAGCTGAGTTGGTAGGAAGGACTTGACTTCGCTTTGAAAGCAGTAACTGTAGAAACGAAACCAGAAACTTATGCAAAAGTAGTGAGACAATTACAAATACACAAATGCCTTACCCGAAACTAGAACCCAGTGTGCAATCTACTGCATTAAGGAGGTCGGATTGAGAGCATCAACTTCGGATTTAATCAGTCTAATGTTTCGAATGATAGGGTTTACTAACCTGAAACATCTACAGGGCCTTTATCTCTAAATAAGTGACTGAGCAACATAAATACAGTGGAACTGCGTTATAACGATACTCGACAATGGCAAAATAAATTATCGCTATAGCGAGTTATAATTATAACAAAATTTAGAGTGTACCGTAATTTTTTAAATTGTATTTGCCCTTGTAGATCCTGTGTTTAAAGAATGCCGTAAACTACACGCATGCAGTAACAAGTTAGTACAAAAAAATCTACGTCTGGCAGCGGCATCATGTGACGACCAGCAAACGCGACCATTCTTCTAACCCCTCCACCAACTATGAGGGGTAGCGGGAGGGAGTTATTTGCCTACCAATCAGCACGCTACTTCACTTATTGTCACACTCTCTCTCTCACACACAAAGCCTGGAGATCACTCACAACTTCCCTCCCTACTTCCCTCTGCTCTACTCGCTTTCTCCTCCCGTCTATCCCCTCATTTCCTCTTCTTCTCCTGTCTCTCTCCCCCCCTCCACCTTCCTCTTTCAGCAACCTGTTTCTCACCTCTCTGTCCACTTCCATTCTTCTCCTGTACGTCACTCCTATCTTAGCTTGCAGCGTTTCACTTTGTTTCCTTAAAAAAGTTAACAATCAGTAATGTAATTGAACTGTACGCAGAAACTACACGACTGTGTTCAGTCCTCGTGTCAAGGTTACGTGTAGGTCGCAGCACCATTCCACCATCCACTGCAGTCACGTGCATCCTCAAAGCTTGCATCCTGTCTCGCCGCAAAGCAGANTACGTGTAGGTCGCAGCACCATTCCACCATCCACGGCAGTCACGTGCATCCTGTCTCGCCGCAAAGCAGAGCTTCCACATGTTTACGTTTCTCCCCCACTCCCTATCCTATTCATGTTGCCGATCGATAAATTCCTCCCAAGCCTTCTTTGTTTCCGTGTAAGACAGAGGATAGCCAACCTCTCAAGTGGTGGAGAAGGGAAGAGGAGACAGGACTTTTTTTGAGGGGTGACATTCCAGTCTTTTAACGACTAGCTCTACTCCCATTCGTACCTCTCCCCTTGTCATACCCTCTTCCTTATCCCTCATAACACCCCCTCTCACGCCACTACGAATGCCATTGCGTCGGCTTCTATTCTCCGGAAACCACAAACGCCCCAGACTGCAATGGGCAGTGCTCTCGGTGGCAAAATGTAGTTTTATCACGAGAGACTAACAAAGGCTGGCTTGGGCATGGCAAGTGAGTGAACGTCACTTGCCATGCAATGTATTTTAACATTTTAAAAATATGAATTTACAAATGTTCCTATTGCTATAGTGAAAGGCTTCATTAACAGATTTTCGTTATAAACTAAATTAAGTACCTTTCAAATGATAGGGCAAATGACGGTGCACTTCAAAACTATTGCAATAGCGGACATGACGCTATAGGCCATACTCGCAATAACGCGGTTCCGTTGTATGTAAGTTTACATGAGCTACCATAGCGCTACTTGTGTGACAATTTGATGGAAATTGGTTGTGTGGTAACTGAAAAATGACATAAATACTTAATTTTCTTATGTGATGCCATCGTGCCAAATTGCAAGAAAAAGAGGCTCTATATAAGATGCTCCTAATGTATACTGTCTACATACAAATGTTGGTTGAAAATGATTAAATTGTTTAATGTACAAGGCAAAATTACCTAAATGATTTATGAAGCTGCCATTTTTAACATGTTCGTCTGACTTATTTCAATTATGACAATTTACATGGTCTTCAGTAGCATTTATGGTGTGCACAATTTGGTACAAAATTATTTAAAATGTTCCAGTGTAACATTTGGTGGGAATGTGTTGATTAGACGTTCAGACATGGCAAAAAAAACCTCCATAATTTTCATATGGCAATCTTCATAAGAGGAAAAAAAAGTAATGTAGTAGAAATTTCAATGTGATTGTATACTGCCTATATACAAAGTTAATTTTAATAGATTACATAGTTTCGTAGATATGGCCCACGAAAACTAAAATTATTTTATAAACACCATTCTGGAAATAGTGTCTCCTACTTAAAAAAATACACTTATGATTATGGCCTACCACAGTACATTATCTTCCCCAATTTTGTAAGAAAGAGTTGATTTTTTCTCGAAATATAAGATAGTATCATTATTTTTTACTGGTAGTGCTATCTTACAAAATGGCAGAGAAATGAGGCTCTGCATAGATGAATTTTATGGTTGTGATAGGTACTGCCAGCATACAAAGTTAAATTGTAATTTGTTTCGTTAATAAAATATAGAGAGCTAAAATATTTATATAACCACTACTTTGAAAATAAGTGCCTGACCTACATAAAAAAATACCAGTTTACACCACCTAATGCAGTACTATTTGTTTGCCAAATTTGGAAGGAATCTGTTAATTGTTTCCTGAGATATGACAAAAAACTTTATTTACTCACATGGTGTTATCTTACAAAATGGCGGACAAAAGTGATTATTTGTTGATATATATTATGCTTGTGATACTTTCAGTATACTAATTGTGGTCGAAATTGGTTAAATGGTATGGCAGATATACTAAATAAACTTAACATTTTATGGCCACCATTTTGAAAATAAGTAACTATCAAGTTTAAGCACTTACGTTTACATGGCCGACAATAGTATTACTTACATGACAAATTGGGTAAGAATTGGTTTAAAAGTTTTCAAGATATAATGAAAATGCATATTTTTTAAATTGGTGCTAGTTTACAAAATGGCAGACCAACAACAATATCCTCCTAAAAAATATAATTCTTTCACAATGGTCTGCCAGCATACAAAATTTGGTTTAAATTGGTTGACAGGTTCCCGAAATAAGACATAACCCAAAATTTTAAAAGTAAGAACAGACGTGGTTGACAACATTAGCACCTTTCCTTCCTGTCCATGACGTTGGCTCACCGACGAGGGAGAAGGAGGAAGGTCCAGAGGACAGCTGTTATCCTCGCATCTCGTCACCCCCTAAGTAATCAACTCACACCAGCCCTCAGCTGCAGGTCCCCACGGGAGAGAGCACAAGCTGCCTGGAAACTTGTGGAGCCTCACTCCACTTCCCTTCCTGCCAACCTATTTAGCCTCCCAGATAGGGTTCCTGGAGCTGCTCACCCTCCCCTTGGGAGCGGAACTGTTCGACCCGGAGGCCACCAGCGAGGCACCAGCAGGCGACAGCAGAGCTCGCCTGCTCAGTAGTCCACTCCAGCCGGAGCTGAAGTCTTCCAGCCAGGACCAGCTTCTGCTGCAAGGGAGCGACACCAGTGTAAGCTAGGCCACGTCCGTGTGTCCAACGCCCAGAGGGCATCGCCTCGCCCTCACACACTTTGCACCAAGTAGGCGCCCGGCGAGCCCTACGTTATACGAGGGGCCTAACTGCGCACCTGACCTGGCGTAAAATTAAAAACTTACCCACTCTTGTCGTGACGTCTATCTCCCTAGGCCGTCACGCATCAGAACTGTCTATATTGACACTGGTGAAATGCAAAAGTGAATGATGGTGAGATGAGCAATGGTGACAACAAGTGGAAAGTTTCTCACCATGTAGAAGAGTTGTAAACAGTTGATGCAAAGTTTGTGCTTCTTAATACACTCAAACCTTTCCCTTGAACTTTTCTGGGTAAACATACTACAATGGGAAATAGGATTTTACCTTTACACACACAACACACTGAGGATGGATTAACAAGATATGCACCTGTTGTGGTATGCCACTGACCTTGAACCTTTTGACTAATGGTAGCTTTGTTATTACCCAACTTGAAGTGGGGCTGATCACCCCTCCCCCCTCCGCTTCCCACGCCCTCTGCTTCACCAGACTTGCATTGGCTTTAAACTGCTACATTTTTCGAAGGTTCACACTAACACGTTTCTCAAGGAGATGAATGTATCCACTGGAAGTTTGTGGATAGAAGGTAATGCATGGATGCTGTAGAGTACAAGTAGGCAACAGGAACTTGCAAAATGGCATCTATGTGGTGAGACAATCAATCGTTTACTATCATATCGCTTCACCAATAAGGTCCAAGCAACCTCAAAGTTGTCACCCTGTGCCATAATAGCATGATATAGATCATAAAACTCACCCAGCCTTTTCATGTGCTTACCTTGGTCAAAATTCGCATTGGTCTTGCATTTCAACTCTAAGGTTAAGTGATCTCTATCGGAACCAGTTTTCAGGTCAGGCAAGGCACAACACGTAGAAATAAAGTCGGCATTTTCAGCTGTCAGTCTCTACCTCATTTGCGAGGGCCAATGGCGTTGCAGTCTGTTTTCCAGAAGCCCCAGGCAACTAGCCAACACTTCAACCTTCTAAGTCATTATGTAAATAAGGTAAAAATATACTATGTAAACAAACGAGTCGATACAAAGTCCACAGTCGATGTATATATAATACTTAAAGGTCACAAACTTATTGCACACCAAACATCTTTACCAATTACATGCGCTGATAAATCTTCAGATGTGCACTTACAATTTTCAGCACCATATAGTCTGTCTCGTGTAACTTGGCAAGATTCTGACAGTTCGACGAAAGTAGGGCCAATGTTTACTTTTCGTTTATGTATGCATTAGCCATCAGCTGGTGCGTCAAGTGGAGGCTGTATTTTTTATCAACACGCTGTCAGCTAATCCACTTGCCATTGTACTGTAATGCTAAACAAATGTTAAAATATTTTAGACTGACATCTGTCAACAAAAATTAGTAGGTTATAAAAGTAAAAATATAAAACCATGCAAAAAATTAAATATTTGCTAACTATTTTTTTAATTTGTCCGAGACAGTGAATTTGGGTTAACATTTGCGAGACGGTAGTTGTAGCTATTATCACACTTTTAACATCAGAGCTAATATATTTGAGTTGGAAATATGTGACGTGGAATAACGTTACAATTGCTTAAAAACTATTCACGTGAGTCCCACTTTCTTCGGAAACAATATGGCTTATAATTTACGTAGACAAACGATTACCTGCAGAATAGAAATTACTAGTACTCAAAATCGCTGTACATGAAATATATGTTACTTTCAAAACTATGCAGATCACGTGAAAAATAAAACTATTGGTATCTGTAAGTAAATCTGTTAGCATGGAAGCTTTCTTCTCTGGCTGGTAATGCTTCGGAAAAAATCTGATAGATGGCGCGCACGTCACGACAGAGAGAGGTGAGAGTTGTTTCAATTGCTCAATAGACAGCGTCTTTTTAAAACTTGAATGTTGTTCTATTACTGGCTCGGAACGACACGAATTTGAAATATATTATGTCAAATTATTATAAATAATAATTCAACAATATTATGCAATATTTATGTATGCTTATGGAATTAATATCAAGCCTGTATGAAAAGAATGATTGGAGAGGCGTGATATGATGTGAAAAGGGTTTTTGAAGTTGCGTTAAATTTGGATACGGATTGTTTTATTGCGTATTTCATTTTGAACACCTATACAATACTACATTATCACAAAGTTTAGTTTTTAACACTAACAGCCATTTTGTGACCTCGCAAAATAAATCTATTAATTAATCTAGGAACTCTTTCTTTTTGCGTATTTTCTGCTTGTCTAATGTGCGTCGGCAGTGCACTCAAAATAGCCAACGTAATTTCAACTTATATGAGACAGACAATATACACACATGAACAATGTCAATCTCAACACAAAGCTAAAAGGAAGCAAGATGAGAACGATATGAGCTAACGAACAACCAACACGATAACTGTAGGTTTGATCTGGCCCGGGGAACCAAATGTCTGGGCTCGGGGTACGAAAGAATGAACTCTATATTTAAACATTTTACTGATAACTTGGGTAACAACTTACTGCTGTCACGCCATGCAAACTACAGGTAGTAAACAAAAATGGCGCCAGCTTTGGCAAAACTGTAGCTTCAGCACTAAGGGCGGGAAATTGTGAAACACTGGACCAACAACCTGGCGCGCACACACACACACACACACAAGAAAATGATCTCGTAAGCCTTTCTTTCCTTCGGAAAGTAGGCTAAAAAAGAAAGAATTAAAAACAGAACTGTATAATAAATCGTTCCGAAATAACATGAAAAAAGTATCATTATTGGTGTTTTAGAAGAATAAATCTGGAAATACATCCTTGAATGGCATTGAACAAGTCCACGGCTTAAAAGTCCACGTTGATATGGCGTTGGTGGTGTAGTCGGCAGATTGGCGTGTCTACACAGAGGGGTGATGAGGTGTGGGGTGGGGTGGCTGGCAAACTAGCTCAGCTAGGGTTAGGGGTGATGGGTGGAGAGGCGTGGCCAACTAGTGATGCATATGAAACAGGGTGTGAAGACACATGGCTGGTTGACTAGAGGAGCTAGCTGTAGTGAATGCTGGAGGGGTGGGTCACTTCACCTTTCCCCCTCCAGGCCTGTCTAACTCCCCTCCAACTTGTGGTTGCTGCCTGCTGGCCAGCATGCACAGCCTAGCTCAACCTCCCCCTACCCCCTTCTACCTACACGCTCGCTCGCCAAGCCTTGCCTCTGCACAGTCAACAATGGCACAGGCTCCGAGAGAAGCAATACTTACCATATCACATCATCCACCCTTCTACCACCCCAACATTCCGGGAGCCATAATACGGAATCATTTCGTAAATAAATCTTCTGAATTCCCTGCAAAAACCCATTGAAAATGGAATGTGAACTTGTTAAAAGCTACGTGTCGCAAAATGCTTACATAATTTTTTGTCATCAAGGTGGGTCTTGTAAAGTGTCTGGGATACCATTTCGTTAGGAAAACGTCTCCCTATTAAAATGAAATAATGTTTTGTTAATACAGTATTTATTTTTTTTATTAAGAAACCTTTTTTCGTTGTGTTTGGGGGGGAAGGGGACAATTAAAGTTTAAACAAAGTCAATCTTACAAGTGCATAGGAGTGTACGAACCCATTTCAGCGTGACTTCAGAACTCAAATAATAGATTTGATGATATTTGATTTCTATAATGTGTAATTTTGCCGCAAGACCAGTTCAAAAGCGGTATAAGTACAACTTAAGCTGAATTTTTGAGAATAGGGGTTTAATAACAACCCTTTAAGATAACGAGCTATTTCCCGGAAACAGTGAAGGGTCATAGAATCGAGAGTTGACTAAGATTCTTACACTCATTTAGGTAGCTGCACTAATGTTATTTAAATTTTCTTTATGCAAATATACATTTAAGTATGGGTTATGTTAATTGTATACAGCATTTATAAAAATAAAACAATAACTCTAAATGCACAAATTACCAATATCTTAGTGTGATAAATATGAAAACCACAATTTTTAAGAAAAATATTTTGCATTAAAGTAAAACCATAAAATCTTATTCTTAAAAATAAGGGGTTGCACTTTATTTCACAACAAATTATCACATTTTAAAAAAGGCTTTTACAAAAGAACAAAGTGTGCAACACATTGCCAGAAAGTTCTCACCTGATGAGCAGAAGAAGGATGATTTCCTCATTCTCATTGCGAGGGACAAATAAGTTGATGCCGGTGTACTTGCGGGGCTTCCATGGACTAGCCGTTCGGGAGGTAATGGCCGGCACAGTCTTCTTAACAGGAACTGAGCACAAACACAGCCATGTCACTTGCGCCTCACTGCAGCCAACACAAACTAGCACATTAGTACCAACCACCAGTGTACCTCGTCTACTGTCAAAAATTTTGATCAAAACTCCCAATCTTTCCCTCGCTGGCTCCCCTCACGACATGATGATCACTACAGCCAAGCAGTTCTTAGAGCAATACTCACTAACATGTCAACATTACTTTACTAAACTATAAATTAAATGTGAGAATAAATAACTTTACAAAACATTTTTTCAATTATGACATTTAAAATACTTTTCATCTTTACAAGTTTCTACTGAAACTTAAAATTTATTCCAAACAAACAACTTCATTGCAAAACATTTTACTATATAAAGTTTTAAAACATTTCTTCAGTATCACTGAACTCCTGATATTCAAAAAACTGACGAGTGACAGTCTTTGATAAGTAAATATAAACACGACAATGCCTCATCTGCACACGGAATCACGTAACCCAGGCGAGGTGTGAATCTCAAACAACTTTCACCCAGTCTACTCGGATGCCCCTAGAAGCCAGGGCGCTCACGGACAAAGGCAGCCAAATTAGTTTGCCTTATTATCAGACGTCGCACCAACCCCTCTCGTGTGATAAGACTCCAGCCTAGCGCACCAGCTAAGCGTCTAAGCTCACGACGCAGATGCAACTTCGCATGACAGGGAAGTCTGCTTTCGCCACGGACCTAGAGATAGCAACAGAAAACGCAGCTCCGCCCACAGGAGGAGGAGCTTACCTCAACACCCCCGCACATCAGAGCTCGCAGACAGGTGGAATATATGTCCGCGCACAGCCGGAGAACGGCAGTTCATTCTCAGCTACTCGCTCCACCACTTTCAGTGCTGGGGCTCTCTGCTAACACAGACATCTTCGCGACCTACCAGACGCTCTTCAAGACCTTCACCAGAAGCCTCCGAATAAGTCAACACTCCTTTTCTAACCCCACTACTATTCTGATAGTGGTAACCAAATCTGCTCTGGACAACAAGCGTCGAGTTAGTTAGGGTTAGCCAGTATAATAGCTACCTAGCTGCATCTGCTTTGTTAGTTCAGCCCCAGGGTCCCTTCATCTGGTTGGCGTAGGTTAACTTCCGTTACAATTCTCGGTAAATTAGGAGTTAGTACGGGCAACAGTGTTACTCCTCTCAGAATAAACACGCCTTCTATTAACTTCCGAGCACCCACTGCCAAGGGTGACTATAACTCCAACTTCTGTAGACGTCAACCCACCAGGCGAGCAGGAGACCGCAACATTCCCAAACCTAGTTTCGGACTGCGGGCTGCCTTAACCGGGTGCACGGACGTTAAAACAATGCACATTAGACGGCCACCCATACTGTGCACCTGGTGTGAGTACGGTAGAGCCCCAACCANCCCCAACCATTAGGTCACAACCACAAGGTGGTTAGTCAGTCAGTCCAGTCCATTCACTCATCCACCGCGCTGAATTGTCGCCGGAAAGAGTGAGAAACTGGGTCTGGAGGTCTGGCCCCTTTGATCCACATCCACATCGTCGTCGGACTCCCGGAGTAAACCCACTGCTCTATCCACCATGCTGAACTGTCGCCGGTTAGAGTACTCTGTACGACTCTGGTTGGCTCAGCTTCGGCTAGGCTCAACACTTAGTTAGGATACTTCGTCGCCTGTTCCTTTCTTGCATGGCCGACCATAGAACCTACTTACATGCCTTAAACCCGTAGGAGTGGTACCAGGTTGCGTATTAGAAAGACAGCTACAAACTCCGAGAGCTTAACTTGGACTGTAACCCAACCCCAACCACATTTTGCAGCATAAACAAACCCCCCCCCCCCCTCCAGAATGAGCTCAGCTCAAGCCGCCCAACACTTGGAGAGGACTCACCTCCAAGCTCCCTCTCCCTCCTTATTTCAGCCCCGATTCAAGACCGCCGGAGGACCACATCTAGTCGTCGTCGCCCTCCGCCAAGGAATGAACGTACCACTGGGTCTCGCAAACCCGTGGTGTCACCTCAGTCTAGCCAGCAGCCCTCCTCGGGCCTCTACCTGTGTCACCCGTCGCAGCACCACCTTCGCCCCGAGCCTAAGCACAGAACTCCAGCAGGAGCCAACCCCAGCTTAAGCAGAGCCAGGAGCTACCCCGGGCGACGCCTGTAAAAGGAATACCAGTTGTGGTGTGCAGGCCGGTAATACGTAAGGTCATTCGGCTCACTCCAGACTTTGTACCAAGCCACCAAACCACGTTGCCCGGGTTGTATACCGGCCGGGCTCCAGTGAACAAACCATAAGTCAATCTTGACAGACACCCTTAAAACTAGCCATACTGTGATGTCCCCGTCAATCACAGATGTCACGCATCCAAACTGAGGTTTAAACATACTGTTACATGTGCCCAGTAGTGATAGGTGAGTTTGATTTTTACAGGTTAGAGTAGAGTAGAGTTAAGTTGTACGAAACTCGAGTCGAGTTAAGTTGAGTTAAGTTGTATGAAACTCAAGTCGGGTCTAGTCAAATTTAAAGTTNTTGTACGAAACTCGAGTCGAGTTAAGTTGAGTTAAGTTGTATGAAACTCAAGTCGGGTCTAGTCAAATTTAAAGTTCCATGAAACTCGAGTTGAGTCAAGTCGAGTTCAGTATAAACTTTTTGAGTTAAAACCGAGTTTGCCCAATAAATGTAAATATGTACCTATGTACACAGATACAATGCCCGCCCTTTATAACTTCCATCCCCTCAAAGTCACGGTTTACCAAGAAAAAAGTTAGGGATGCGTTTCTACCAATAAGAATAATTCTTTGCGTGGGTAAGTGATTCACAACGGTACTTTTCTTTCACCTCGACGAGTGAATGACTATGGTAGGAATGGTTATGTCAGCGGCGTGATGCTAATAAAAAATAACTGTTACAGGGGAAGAGGAGGGCCGCTTTCAGGCTGGTCGGTCAGCATGCCGCCAGGTGAGTAGACAAGCGGTCAATATTCCAAGTTTTTGTTAATAGTAGAGATGGGTCGAATAACCAAAAATGTCGATTCCGGTTCCGGTGCCGATTCTACAATTTAAATATCGGTTCCAGTATTCGGTTCTATGTATTTTGAATACTTGTCTTCTGCTTGTAACTTCATTAAACAAATGCAGGTAAGATTCATTAAATGTTTTATTTAACCGTTATATGGAAGAACTGAACAATAACAAAGTGTGAAGATAAGTTTTAATGTATACAGATAAACTTGTTGGATTAAATTTATTTAAGGTTAGTAAATATGTAAAATATCATTCTTTTTTTACATTAATATGTGGTGATTGTGATATGTTTGGAAAATACTTTAATTAAATAACTCATGGCCCTAAAATCAAACATTATGCCATGCTGTACAATAAAGGTAACCTAGCGCTATACATGAGTAAATACTGTAGTTATTTTTGTAACAACAGAGTTTTGCCATTGCTGTGTAGAACCAAGAACCGAGTAAATGTTGTTAACCTAAAACCGGTTCCAAGTCAAACCTCAAGAACCGGTATAAATTGGAACCGAAGAACCGAACCGACCAATCCCTAGTTAATAGTTGTTTTTTTTAGATGCATGTATATAAAAAAGTAATTATATGAGAAAAGTAATGACAAGTTTACTATATCTGCATATTTCTACTGAAGGTGTGACATGCCATGGGATAGAATATTTTAATGTTTAAATATNTAATAGTTGTTTTTTTTAGATGCATGTATATAAAAAAGTAATTATATGAGAAAAGTAATGACAAGTTTACTATATCTATGCATATTTCTGCTGAAGGTGTGACATGCCATGGGATAGAATATTTTAATGTTTAAATATGTTTATGGTTGTATGTATTTGTGTAGTGCTGAAACTACCTGTCGACCTTCACAAGTGTCCAGTTGTGTTATTTGTCGCCTAGTGCTACAAAGGCGGCAAAAGGAAGTGCTTCGCCGGGAGGCAAACTGGCTTAAGTCACGAATATAACACCCACCCATTTCCGAGATCACAATGGTTTTTTTTTTAAAAGGTGTTTATTTTGAGTATAACAGCTGTTCAAAAACTCACCCGAAATACGTTGCAAGGAGATTCCTTGTGAAAAATGAGGTAGACATTTGCAATACAACTTATAGCCGAACTCAATTCCTAAGGGAGATATACGCCCGTGAAAATAGAGTATAGAAATGGCATTTTTGCAAAATATCAAAAATGGTGAGGAATTAAACTTTGATTGTCTGGAAAATGTTTTGTGTTATTGAGATCTTCAACCTATAAAAAAATCGATGTTACAATCTTTCACCTTCATAAAAATAATATGTATGGCGACACACTAATTGCATACAATTTTTTTTACCATCAAGTTTTTTTTGGAATTTTTGTGCGGTGTTATTGAACAGTACGTCCCACTTAACAAAAAAGGTCCTCTTGTTGCACGTGCCTAGGACCCACCGTTTCCTTTTAAAGGCTCACAAAGTGTTCAGCTGTGATGTTACAAAGCCTGACATGTAGGCAATACTCCCAACACTTGGAGGATAACAAATCATAAGCAACAACGGATATTGGGATGCCTATTCCCGAAAGCAGAAATGAAACGAGACAGATGGTGTGTGCTGGGCTTATATTGTATGTAGGACTGCACTGCAGACAGCACGTTGAGGTTCGCGTGGGGGGTGAGGGGGGAGATCTATCTACAAGACATAGTTTACAAACTTTTTTCAGCAATTTTCCGAATATTTTATTTCTGCATATTAATTGTGTGATAGGATCCAGTGGTCCAGACATCCTATGAATGCGAGCTAGCGCCGAAGCATTTTAATTAGTTTTATTAACCCTGAGAAACTTTTCAAACACACAAATTACTATTTGAAACTTGGAGTTTTAATTTTATTGACGTTTTTGGAGATTTCAAAACTAGTGATTTAATTTTTTATGGACTAGTGAAGTCAAGCTCTGATTCAGAAACGTGATAATTAAGGGCAACTTTAACCAATAAAAATTACATTTTAAACAAATAGAAAGCAGCGGTAGAAATTTTTTTTTTTAATTTTCCAGATTTTTATTTTAAATAAATTTTGTAAGGATGGTGGTCATTTGAAGCCATTATACTCCTTATCAAGTTTTGAGTGAAATTCACCATTCTTTTTGTTTTCAGTAGGTAAAGTAAATATTTGAGATTATTTCAGAGTGCTTTATTCTGTTTTGTCCAGCATTTCATGTAATACAATTTATAAGTGTTTATCAGTCTTTTGCAAGTGTAAGTGTNGCTTTATTCTGTTTTGTCCAGCATTTCATGTAATACAATTTATAAGTGTTTATCAGTCTTTTGCAAGTGTAAGTGTCACAACCTATATATCATCAGCACTAATACCAATCTCTACCACTATCCACTGAGCACTAACAACACTACTACTTAACATATTGAAGTGATAGATCCTATACGCACATCATGTCAAGTTTAGTAATTAAAAACTTTGCAGTGCTATCTTTGTTGTACAACTGGCACATATGTTTATAAGGATATGCTAACCACCATATACACAGTTAACACTCCAAACCACATTTTTAACTCCTACACAATTTTTTGATAAAAAAAAATCACACGAGCAAAAAATACTTTCTTATTTTGTAGGGTTGTGCAAATGCAACTTTTTTTCTCACAAAACTATAATGAAAAATATGTTATAATAACCTTCTGTGAAATTGAAACAAAAATGAAAAATAATTTCATAGGAACTCAGTTTCAATGAAAGTTTAACAAATTTCAATACATTTTAGCAAGTTATTCATTATGACAATTTTGTTGCAAAACTAAACAAAAAAAATGTAGGATATGTAGCATTTAGCAAAGGGGTTTTGCCTATGTTTAAATTTCTCGTTTTATGAATTTGCTTTAATAAAAATGAACAATATGATATCCAGGCAAAAATTTGTTTGCTGGTGCAGTAAATTAATATTCATTAAACACTCGAATATTCATCCAAATTGAGGATTTTCGTTTCATTACAACTTTCAATAACAAAATTTTTACCAAAACAAAAATGAAAGATGTCTTTTCACTTTTGTTTCAAAATACAGAATATTCGCACAACCCTATTATTTAGATATAATTTAAGAAGTATCGAGAAAACAAAATGCACAAAGCCTTAGTGTGGTATGAATGGTTGCAGCAGGTACCTGTGTCGACACTCGTGTCCGGTGCAGTGTACACGGTGCCGCTGACTCCTCTCAGTAGCACCTCGGCCAGCTGACGAGTGAGCGTGAGGCGCAGACTGTGAGTTGCACTCGACTCCACCGCACTCAGCATTGTCCTGTCATTACCACACTTCAAAGCTACATTACATGCAGCAAACATACTTCACAGCAAGGTTACACAATACCTGCACACAGTTACATACATTTCAGACCAAACAAACAAATGGGTTTTCAGGAGAACAATATGGCATATCATTTACGTAAACGAACGATTACCGGCCGAATAGAAATTACTAGTACTCAAAATCGCTGTACACGAAATATGTTACTTTAAAAATTATGCTGAGCTCGCGGAAAAATAAAACTATTGGTATCTGTTCGTAAATTTGTTATATATTGCACACAAAAGCTATTCTTTTCTGGCCGGTAATGCTTCGGGAAAGAGTGAATAGATTGCACGCATGGCATGGACAGGGCGAGGTGTGAGCCGTTAGCATTGCTCAAGAAAGAGCAGCACGGCCTTCCTCTTGATCCCGTATTTTTAAAAGTTCACTGTTCTTCTATTACTGGCTCGGAACGACACGAATTTGAAATATATTTCGTCAAATAATTACAAAAAACAATTAAACAATACCATGCAATATTTCTGTATGCTTTTGGAATTAATATCAAGCACGTATGGAAAACATGGTTGGAGAGAGGGGATACGATGTGAATTAATCTAGGAACTCTTTCTTATCACGTATTTTCTGCTTGTCTAATGTGCGTCGGCAGTGCACTCAGAATAGTCAACGTAATATTAACTTTTGTTCGTTCGTGCATCAGCTGATACAGGATTTGTAAATGGCACTTTGTTTCGTATACGTCCAGTTGCCACTCACTTGACTGTCAGAATCTCGCCAACTTATATGAGAGAGACAATAGGCGAGGGTTCTGAAATGTACATAAATAAAATACAACTTTTAACTTTATTATACTTCGTGCTCTGAGCATAATGAGACCTTTACATTATCTGTGAATAAAGTTAACTAGTAAACACAATAAAAATGGGAATTTTTAAAAAAATGTGTTACTGTATTTGTATTAATGTAAACAATCCCCCAAAAAAAATTTCACCTCAACTTGTTTAAATAAAGAATATAACATCTCAAAATACCACACACAATTAACTGTAATCCAACACTGAAAGCATGCCAACCCAAAACTTTCAAACCCTCTGAAAATTAAAATAATGACACCAAACGCAATGCACATTTAGAATGTCCCACGTGCACTCGATGAGATGAAAGTGTGTGAAGAAGTGATTGGCCAGCACCGTGGGCGACACAGTGAAGAGAACGCTTCAGTGGCATGAAGAGTGGAACAATGCACCCTCCACTTTCAAACCAGCTGGCACAAGGCCTCCACGTTGGTTGCTAGACAACTAGGTCCGACCCCGCCATCCGAGTAAGGGGAGGAAACGAGTTGTGCAAACATCAAGCTTACTCATCCAGGCCATTTGTCTATACGTGTTGGCCACACCTTCAAGACGTGGCAAATGTATTTTAAAGTAATTAATTATATTTCACTGCAAAACAAAAAAAAACTTGTAACTCTGAGAAAGAAATTAGTAAATATGGTGATTGAAATTTATTTCTTCATTGTATTTAATAGCTAATCATTAAAAACCACATCCTCTGATTTTCCCGTACCCTGACACCTGTCGCGTAAGGCTCTGTGCTTACCTATTAGACGACAAAAGGTGTCAAATAGGCCCTTACAGTATATCAGTTTATTCAAAAGACGCGTGTCTATATAAATTCTCCGATTTCCCCATGGGAAGTTAGTGTAAATGAGTTTTACGCTTGGTAATACAAGTCGCTCGATGTTCAAACAAGGGAAAATCAAGTATATGCTTCTAAGCATATAATTTTATTCGGAAAGATGCTGGCCATTGGTATAAATTAATATTTGGTTTTAAAATCATGTTGATTTTACGCTAAATACAATGAAACACCAAACTTTATGGGAAAACAACCTTTAATCACAAAAGAAAACATATTTACAAATAATCATCCTTCTTTAAAATGTATTCTGTAATATTTTCAGGCGAAACCATTTGCTTTGAAATACAAGTGATAATAAGTGTAACTATTTTGAGCAACAGATAATCTTGAGAAAATTTCTAGGATTGCGAGGCACACTTAATTTGCTCTGCGGACAGGAACGTAAGGGGTGGAAGCAAGCACGGGCGACCAAGAAAGAGTACACAATTTTGTTTTTTTGCTAGACAGCTTCCCCTTTTAAAAGCATGTAAGGGAAGGAAGAAAGGTGTGGGGCTGAGAGAANATAGTTGCTACATAACTGCTTCCCCTCTCATCAAGTATGTAAGGGGAGGGAGCATGCCAGACACACGTCGTGCCAACAGTGCGAGTGACGTATTTCACATCCAGATACTAGACATTTGTATAAATAACCAGCTTAAAAACTATAACTAGGCGATGGGGCTAAAAGATATTTCAATCAATGCAACATACGATGAACAATAAAGTGGGTAGCTTTACCATTATTTACGTACACTGAAAATGCGGTGTGTATACAGTTTATCAGTACAACACAGTCCACTGTATTTGCAATGATCCACGTGGCAGTGCTAGCTCTGGTAGGTTTGTCTGGCCCGTACAGTACAGGCAACTCACGTTGGGGATGGCAAGGGAATGGGACGTATGTAAAGCACCGGTGATTATAACTGATTCATTATCAATGCCAGTTGGCAGCATTTCTGTTGTTCACCAGCTGATATGTCCACGCTGTTGGACAAAGAACTGTCGTGAAATTACATCAATTCTCAGCATGCGCACAGCTTGGTACTTACCTTTCTCCACTTAATTTTTTTAACTGTTGCTGAAAGACTTTTTTTTTTGCATGTTTCGTGTACAACAGTTGTCGAGTGGAATAAAGAAGAATACGATCACACAAGGTGTTTGGAACATAGGTCGGCATACATACCCGCCATAACTCGGTGTATGCTGCTGTTATAGACGAGCTTTGAATATTTTTGAAGTTATATTTTCCTGAGAAAAGTTCAGTGGTGTGGCTGATTGCCCCCCTGCATTCCCAAACATTCCCACAGCCCAAAATTAAAAGAACACAGTTCATATTTTCAATTTATTTTCTGTTAACGAATGCTTTCAACACCAGTTTTTCCAAAACCTATAATTATTTTATGAAAAATTTTAAAGGGTACGAGAAGATGCTTTTCAATATGCTGGAATGTTGACTGCTATCAAAGAGGCCTAAATAAAGCTGTCGAGAGGCAATACTACACTACACATCACAACATTAGTTGTTGTCTGACTACGAGGCAGAGAAGAGCAGTTACTTGCAGTTACAGACAGCACGTGGGACAGTTACCTGTATCTGGCCACCGCAGACTGCAGCTTCCCGGCCTGGATGTAGAGGATGGGTGCGCGTTGCAATGCCGTCTCCAACACAGGGCCGATCTGACGCTCGGGGTTGGGAGGTTGAGGGGAGTACGACCCTGCCACACAAACATGCCAGCTGCAGTTCCACCAACCACAGGATGTTGCACCAAGTGGGGCGGGCACCATTTCATCAGAACAGCACTGGGCTTTCTGGTTTATGTCACATAATAACCAATTTTATAGTTGTTTCATATGCACGACTTCATTAAAAACATTATGAACCAGAAATTAATGTGTGTTACTATTTATAATTTCCATTCACGATTTAAAATCTGGGTAATTTATAAACACAAGTTATCACGTAACTTATTACATATACATGTATTTTGTTGTTGCAAAAATAAAAAATTATATGAGAATTGAAGAAGAAAACAGCACAATGGTGTAACTAGTAAAACACCGAGATCCGCGTGATACCTGGAGAAACACGAGTAGTTGTACTATGTACTGTTTGGTGTTGGTGTACCTGTCCCGGTAAAGGAAGACTGCTGTAGTTTGTCTTGCTCCTGGAGGTACAGCAGCGTAAGGTCGCCTGCCCGCTCGAAGCACTGCACCATCTGCTCCTCCCACTCCGCCTGCTTGAACTTGGATGACGACGACGGAGGCACCTTCTCCAGACACATGCCTGCGTGCACATAGACCTCATTACAGCCCCTCCACGGCCCACACAAGCCCTCTGCACAGAACTGCTCTATGCTGGCCTTCAAACTGGCAACACCGGTATAGGCTGTCAATGGTTAACTGAGAACTTTAGAAATAAACCTTTGAAAAATGTCACTGCCTCTACCTACAAGTATTTTAACAGGCGTAATGTCTGAAGCATCCAGTTGACACACCAAGAATGACATCGAGTTCCATTGCATCCTCCATCAGAGACGCACCCCCTCCACAAGAGATAACCGTTACGCCGCCACACGTCACCGAGTCCGCATCTTGAGAGGTATCCGCTGCTGATATCCACACGTGCCGCGTAGTTGGCAAGCAGACTACCTGGAAGTGCATCCCTCCGCCCTCTCACTGAGCCGCCAGAAAACGTCTCGTCNGACTACCTGGAAGTGCGTAGCGAGGTGGCAAGTTCTCTCTCTGCCTCCAAGTCTCGCGCTCACCCCTGGTCAGACCATATATAAGGAGCTTCCATCCACCTCCTCAGTTTCGTGTGTCACTGGTCGGTCTTCTGCCCACACATCAGCTTTCTTGCTAGTAGGTTGCACTCTACTAGTCGACTACACTGCGACGTCCGACCATTTCAGTGCCACGCATTGGCATCTTCAGCACTGGCTACACGCCTTTACTATAGGGGTTTCCCTCAAATTAGTAAAACCCGCATATACCGGAATTGGTAGCTGCACTTGGTAATTTAGATTCTGCCCTTCAAGCAACCATCTGAATACAGGCTTGTATAATTACTTGTCAATAAACAAGCACACAGGACCCACGCCTGGCTCGTCTTTCACTTGGTTATCTATTTTTCAGAACCTGCATCCCGCCAACCCCCACTTCGTCACCAGTCCAACCACACACTTCAAGTGTAGGCACGGATGTGCAACCTCCTCTGCCCTTGAGTCTGTTTTATTAGTCCTGCACTGCCTTCAAAAGTGTATATGTACACGCACATCCCGTCTTGTCAATTGCCACTAAGAACAGGGTGAGAGGAATCTGGTCTCCTCCGCCGGTGGTCCACTTGAACGAGCAACCATCCTGCACTGTTTAGGTGAACCTCGGCGGGGAGATTGAGGCGGGACTTATAGAGAAATGGATATGCGAACCTTCGTGGAGACTACGGTGCGTACTTCCGTAATGCTCCACAGGAACACCCAGGAAGGAGCTGCGAGCCCATCAGGCACCAACACCGGAGAGAGGTCGGCCATTACCGAGATCCCGCAGGACGTGACATTCTTCAGAGACGTCTTATCTCCTACTCTCTAACTGAACTACCTTGTGGCACAACATCAGACTGCGGGCGTAGAAGGCAGCCCGGAGAGCCTTTCTCAAGTCCGGACGTCAGGATGCTGAGCTTGGGAAAGTCTTCATCTGTACTATGTCAAGAGAAGATGCGGCTCAGGAGAGGGATGCAACAGTTGGCAGGACTTCATACTGTGGTAATTAGGTTGGATCAGGGCTCAGCTCCGGATACCTGCCAGGGTGCTTCGCAACCCCAAGGCCTTATCACTACTGCCAACAACCCCTCCAAGGCTGAAGGGAGCCGTTCCCTCATCCATCTGCTCCTCCCTCTATTAAGAGGAAATTAAATTCCGTCAGGTGCCACCCCCTCGGTCCACGTTTGCTCCAGCTCGCCCACCAATTAAGCCAGCACAACCTAAGAACACCCGCCAGCTAAGACAGGCCCGACAACCACCACCCTGCCGTAACCCCCAGCAACCCCGTGAATAAGGTCCAAGTTCCACGACCCTAGGCGAGGGGAGGGTCTCTACCGGGGCCAGTGAAATGTCACTTTTCTTGCCTACACACCTGTGTGTCAACAAAATACCGGTTTACGACCAACGTGATTTTAAATGTTTGTAATCTCTGAAAGAAAGTATCCAATAACGTAATAAAACATTTATGTACATGTTCCGAGTGAAGTGGCCTTGTTTGTTATTGCTTTCTGCTGTATTTCCACATAGTTTCTTGTCTCACAAATTCTTAAAGTTTCACATACTATTTTGACCTGGAAAATGTAATGTTTTATGCAACTGAAGTCAGTATAAATTTTAAAACTCGAATAAACTTGAAGAAACTTATGATGAGTGTGTTTTGTTACATTTGATATGTGTGTTGCAATTCTGAAAGGTTAAATAAATGTGCTTGTGTTATTTAGTATTTAGGCAATTCCGAACTTATGATCGCAGATTTAACACCTCAGCAGGTATGTCGCTCATTTAGAAACAATAACTGCAAAAAAATGTTTTATATTACACGTGAAACATTCCTTGAGCATTAGGAATACATTAAAACAGTATTATAATGCCTGTCCAAGCAATTTAATTTGTATGAGCTGATATATCCAACAGTAAGTACTAATTTCCATGACTATCCTTAATGGTAAGTAATGTGGTGCAAAATTAGATTCTGCAATAAATGCATGGATACAGTTTCATGAAATGCATTGTCATTGGGTAGGTATCGTGTTTTCAATATTGTGTTGAAGCTGCATTCATATGGTTGTAAGCAAAGCTTTATAGGCCTTCGCAAACGTGTTCTGTGACAAACTTTGATAAAACTTGCATTGAGTGACTAATATTACTGCGAAAGTTTGCTGTAAAATTCTGGACCAACTTTGTACTGCCATTGAGTTTCATGACAGTTGTCTTCGCTACTCTTAATGTACTAGTAACGTCCGCCATTTGCTTGTGCATAGTCTCGTATTAAAATATTGATTTGTGAGGTATTTATGCAATATAATTCCACTCATAAATGCTGTTAAACATAATTCTTAAGTCATTTTACAATTAATTAAGGCCAATTTATCTAAAAGGATTGCCTTTCTTTAATGGGCGAGCATTCCAGCAGTAAGATTTATTAAAGGTGAACGTTCAAAATGTCTTGGGGTTATTTTTATAAGAGGAAAAAGAATAATGTTTAACTTTTCTGCTATTCTGTTGACAACCTAAAACAAACATATTTTTTCATGTCCTCGAAAGTGTCGACCACAGTTAAAGGTATTAATTTACGTCCAAACAAAATAAGAATAGCGAACATTAACCAATATGCCTATTACTTCCAGAAATTAGCGTGTGCATGATTACAGTGCTGATTACAATATTTATTACTGTTGGTTGTGTATTTAATGAGTATACAGTGGACATATGAGCCCACTGATGTAAACACCAGCTGAAAGTCACGTGGTGGTGTTTATTTTGATAGATACGTGGATAGATATGCAACCAATGGGCTGACCAGAAACTCAGCAGGGCTTTCAAAAGTGCTTACATTACCTTAACTTCAACACTTTGAGACAAGCGGTATGACTTGTAGGCACATATACTAGAAGTTGTGAAAACCACTTATTACTCAGGATACATGAAATTCAACACATGCAATCACAACTAATGGCTTTTTATGCTCAAGTACATCTATTTTGATAGGTATTACTGGTACATGTTTCAATTTTTAAGAAACCTGTGTTAATACACTCACTCGAGACTGGCATACTAATGCCTTAATACAAGTTCACAATTCATGGCAAATTTCAATTTCTTGTAGGATTACAGTATTTTAATTTCATGACACTTTAACAAATGCAAAAAGGGAGCTGAAGGCAATGACTTACGAGTGAGAGGATAGAGAAATAAGATGACGTAAGTGAACTGTGATGGCATACCTGAGAGACTCGAAACAAATAAAAGAGGAAGGAAAGAACCAGAACTAGTACAGAATGACACAAATGACTCCTAGAAGTTATAATTCAATGGCCAATATCATGTTTCCTAATGCAATATTGCATTCTTACACTTGCTTCAATTTAACTGCAAAGAATTACGACATCACAATCCTCCAGCCAAACTGATAGTTAACAAGACACCAAGTTCTGACGTGGTACTATCTGGCAGTAATGATGCACCAACGTCATTCCAAGAACCCTCAACCACCTAGAAGTAGAAATGTTCCACCGTAACCAGTATCCATCTTTTAATGTTTTTCCAACCTGTAGTTGTTCAACATGTTTGACCAATCAACCTGTGGTACTTCATTTCAAGTGTGTCCCGATGATTCACTCAATACAGTGTAGCATTCTTGGTTTGTGACAAAATCATGCACACTCAATATCCATGGATATAAACATGAATTTGGGGCTTTAATTTTTACTCGCTGCGAGCTGCGTTTTTACAAAGCCTATTTTACATTCAAAAATCAAACCTGAGTGTTTATCGGCACAGTAACTGAACTGGAACAGACATGACTGACAGATCACAAATCAGTTACAATCATACTTCTCAACGTACCAGAAACAACTGTAAGGTACCACGTGTTTATTAGCTATGCAAACATAAGATGTTTCAAACATTATTAAACAAATTAGTTATGCATACCGTATCCATGCGAATGACCTCTGACAACCTTCACATTTTCTGCTTCAATCTCAAAGAAAAATATAAATCCCCACAAATTATTTGGGCATGTAGTTTAGTAAAACTATTTAATCCTGGTACTAAAAATAAGGTCTTGACATACCTAAATTATTTTTCGTCAATAATACGATGGTAAAATACATCAGAGATCTATTAAAACCTACATAAGTCACATTTGTGCGGTCCTTTCCCACATTATTCCAGCAATACAGCACAGTCTTTTGTTTCTAAGATTTTTGTTAAACAATTTGTAACAGCAATAAAACACATCTAGTAAAAGAAGCACTATCATTTGCTACTACTCAAGCGAAAGAAAAACAATGACTGAAATGTTTCAGTATCCAAAAATTACAACACAACATACGCAGTCTCAAATGAGGGTAAATATGATACATTCTGGCGAACATGGTGTTGTGTTCGGGCAAATACTACAGGAAAGTTTCCTTTAAATGTGGGTGCGTTCATGTGCCACTAGAGGCTGGCAATATTAGGACAGTAGTAGATGGCATCTATTAATTATTATGATAGGAAATAATTAAGTCAAATGCTGTTCCGTAAAAAAAGCCAATCTGAAAAAAACCCTTTGAAAAAAAAATTGCTGCACAACAACTACATACTATATGCTACAGAATACAGTGGCTCGCAAGATGACGGCAAATTAGCAATTTTATACTAGCATCACATTTACGTTCATAACAATTCCACTATTTTACATGGATGGCGCATGAATAAAGTGTTGAGATCCATGACAATGNTCACATTTACGTTCATAACAATTCCACTATTTTACATGGATGGCGCATGAATAAAGTGTTGAGATCCATGACAATGCTAATTTAAAATGACTGAAGTGTATATCACATGTGAAGATAGGTAAATCCTTTCAGAAGTGGTTAATAAATAATGAATAGCCTATATTGAAAATGACTGCAACACAATCCTCAACTTGTAAAGCTACTAACTATTTAACCAAATACTCAGTAAAGGAGAAGACTATCTACATACGACGACAGGCTGCAGTGTTCGTTAGAGGGAAGTATACCGTACTTACAAAACAAGAAAGCAAGAAGCGGCAGTTGAGACGGAGCACCAAGCGAGCTGGACAATGGCAGAGACTAACGCAGCTCTAACGGCTTCGAGGTTCGACACAGGAGCTACCACACCTTACCTTGCACACAAAATGACTCTGTAGCGAGTTTTAAAGTTCTTGCANTGAGGTTCGACACAGGAGCTACCACACCTTACCTTGCACACAAAATGACTCTGTAGCGAGTTTTAAAGTTCTTGCAGAAGTGACGACCTTACGCTGGGACGGCCTGCAACCTGCTTTCCACAGAGCACAATCCAGTCAACACAACTCCTGCACACGAAGCCTTCCACACACAGTGCTGGAAACACATTGGTGCTCGCACACCAGGCTAGTCTTCATAACACACATCTAATTGGCAACTGTCTACTCTCACTCCACACTAACATTATCTATTTCTTGTATGCAATCACAGAGCCCCCAGAATTCACATATCTCTTAAAAACCCCAAACATTTGTGAACACAATAACATTGTTTGTGTGGTTTGCAAGTCTGCTAGTTGGCATTCATGTTACCAGAACACTTTTTTTTATGCAATTCGGGTCGCAATAGCAGTTGCTATTTCTNGTCTGCTAGTTGGCATTCATGTTACCAGAACACTTTTTTTTATGCAATTCGGGTCGCAATAGCAGTTGCTATTTCTGCTATAAATAGCAGCTTTTTCTGCTTATGCTCACAGAAATAGCAAGACCAAAAAAGGGCCGCCACATTATAACTACAAATGTCGAAGAGCCTTGAGAGCGGTGAATGCGAAAAGTAATATGTNGCCAAAAAAGGGCCGCCACATTATAACTACAAATGTCGAAGAGCCTTGAGAGCGGTGAATGCGAAAAGTAATATGTTTTTAAACATATTGGTGATGACAAGATGTTTGGGTATCGTGTAAGAAGGGCACAAAGATGTGAAACTTAGTAGTGAATATTACGAAACACATTTATCCTCGCAAGTAAGTTACCCTGAGCAGCCTGGATTTTTGATACACGTAAACTATACATGAGCAATATTTACTTCCGACATGATACTTCCAGTTGTTTGTCGTTCGTGTCGTCCCGCTGAACGCAACTGCTCTTTCTGCTCCTTCGCTGCTCGTGAAAACTACCACTTGCTCTCAGCTAGCGGAAACAGCACACCACGCAAACAAACCTAATTAGAGTAGAACCCCGATTTTACGAATACAGCCATTTTTAAAGCGATTCTCGGGAACCTTTATTAGATCCAAAATAATGTATGAAAAAATTTAAAGAAATCACATGGACAATAAATCAAAAACACATTTGCTAGCCCACAGCGATAGGATATAAGGGTTGCAATGTCGCTGCAATTAATTGGTATGCCGCAATATGTGAAAAAAATGAGATTCTGTTGAAAACCACAGCCTGCCTCTTGTACGGTAGTCCTCAAATGACAACGGATATCGCAANGAAAAAAATGAGATTCTGTTGAAAACCACAGCCTGCCTCTTGTACGGTAGTCCTCAAATGACAACGGATATCGCAAAGTGTTTCATTGTTATCTCCTAAACTTCTCTCCTCTCTGCCCTTCCACTTTTGGATTTCTACACTCTAATCCTGTACACACAGCCACAGAATGAATAGCACAATCTGCTGATTCCACCTTTCACTGCTAACAACATCCTTCATCCACACAGACTGTGGCATGCTCGCTATTGTTCATATTTGCTAGTTTGCTTGTGAAGTTTGCCTTTNGAAAAAAATGAGATTCTGTTGAAAACCACAGCCTGCCTCTTGTACGGTAGTCCTCAAATGACAACGGATATCGCAACGTGTTTCTTTGTTATCTCCTAAACTTCTCTCCTCTCTGCCCTTCCACTTTTGGATTTCTACACTCTAATCCTGTACACACAGCCACAGAATGAATAGCACAATCTGCTGATTCCACCTTTCACTGCTAACAGCATCCTTCATCCACACAGACTGTGGCATGCTCGCTATTGTTCATATTTGCTAGTTTGCTTGTGAAGTTTGCCTTTTGGATACGTTGTATGATAGTACTGTTATAACTTTGTCTCAGTTTCTGGATTTCCAGTTGTAATTGCTCTGCGAACTGACTTTATTGATTGCTGACCGTCGTATTAAGTTATGTTCATTAACTACAATATTATTTGTGCTTTCAGATTTCTACTTTGTGCTGTTCATGTGCGTAGTTCCACTCGCAAGTGTTTAAAATGTATAAACCACAAAATACAGTGTTTGTGAAATACCCTCCCAGCCCTATGCATGTCTGATATGTGGGGCGACTTGAGTGTTCATTCGTTAACTCCTGGGTTATCATTTCATTCTCAAGCCATGTGAACATTTAAACACATGTGTGCATGCTCCATAAAATCGCTGAGTTTTCCGCAAGAAGAAACTGAAAATAGGATTTGCACTTTCTGAAAATTACACACAGCCATCTGTGTAAACTCAATTTTTAGCATCCACGAGGGGTTGGTTGTAAGCATGTGTTGTCATTTCATTCTAAAGACCTCTCAATATTAAAATTAATTTATATATCTTTAATAATACCTATAATTTTCCAGCGCGCAGCAATGGAATTGCTGGAAGTTTTTATTTTTTTTTGTTAAAAAGAGAACTTGTATATAATATTCAAGGTGTACCAATTCATTTGAAAAACATCTGACTTTTGAATAGAATAAAAAATCCTACTGAAAAACATTTAATTTTGGGACCATAAATAATAACATGTAGACTTCATGCCAAAAAAAAGAAATACAATATTTTGCCACAACTTATGGGTTATGATGAGGGTGAAACACTGCCCAATTTTATTCAGTTAGTGACTTTTTAAAGTCATTCTCGGGAATCGTGACACTTCATAAAATCAGGGTTCTACTGTATGTGAAATGAGTAACACCAATAAATATAAAATATGTCTATTTTCTGACACTTTGCTGCCCAGAACATGATGAACAAATAAACAAAACATAAGAACTTTTAATTGATAAACACAATATTAAAAAAAACAGTAATTATAATGTATACATGTCAAGTGATCAAAAAATTTGGCACTTTCACACCCGACACACTTCAATTGTTTTCCGATTTTCTTCACACAATGTACTACGAGAGAGAGAACAACGCATTCATTTTTAGAATTTTTGGTGATGCAGTTTTTAAGTTACAACCCTCTGAAATCTTCAGAATTTCATATTTTTCCATTGCTGTATGATTACAAAATTGACAGTTCCTTGGGATATAAATGTAATAGGCAGCTGAACTAAAAAGACATTTTGTCACAATAGGATCACCAGTTTAGGGAGAAAATTCTTTTCAGGGTCATCAAATTCAAAATTTGAACTTGAATATTTCAAAAAGAGTGTATTCAAAAATTTTAAAAATATTCACACATAATCTTACATATTTTAGCAGTGTTGTTTATGCCAAGTTTATCATAGGAACATATATTTTACAATATTTGAAATTTACCTTTTGCATGTTAACCATANCGTTGTTTATGCCAAGTTTATCATAGGAACATATATTTTACAATATTTGAAATTTACCTTTTGCATGTTAACCATAGGTATGAAGCAGGAATTTTAATTATCTCATTAACAAACTTTCAGACCTGAGTTTCAACTCAATAATTATTGGAAAACAAATAAGAATTGTATAATAAATACATACTGTATTTATTAACCCACTTTCAGCACTGCCACTACCTTACAGTCAGTTTCAAGAATTCTTTGCCAGACAAAGTGACGTGGTCGCAGAATCCATCTCTTCATTATGAAGGTAGTATGTCCTGCCAGTAGGACATCATTTTGGATCCACACGGGTAAACATCTGGCCGATTGACACCACAAGTACGTCTTCTACGTCTTGTGGGTAAGAAAAGTGTTTCTTTTACATCATCTCCTGACAAAGAAAACTTATATGACTCATTACTGAATGGAAATACCTTTGCCAGTATTTCATTACCAGATTCAGGAAGAAAGGCGTGGAATTTCTGAGTGCCTTGGTACAGATTTGGTAGCAAGAAATAACTCTTCAAGCAATTTTGCTTCGTCTTGGTGGTCTTGTCTCGACCGGATATAAAAATGAACTCAATGGACCTGATGTTTGCCTTACACAACATGAATAACTGTAATGGTTTCATTATTTGATCTCCACATGGTCGTTGGAGGCTTGCCCTTGCTGCAAGTCTTTTCACAGTCCGCCACAACGCCGTCATCTAGAGTCAGTTCCGGACACCTACCGATGTGAAACCACTTGCCTCCAACCTGAACCTCTCTCTCACTTTTGTTTCAGAGCTAAGTACAGTCACTTCACAACCTACACCACAAGTCCATAAACGCCGTCATCTAGAGTCAGTTCCGGACACCTACCGATGTGAAACCACTTGCCTCCAACCTGAACCTCTCTCTCACTTTTGTTTCAGAGCTAAGTACAGTCACTTCACAACCTACACCAGGGTATTTGTTATTGTACTTACTAACTTGATGCCTCGGTGTTTAGAGCAGTAAGTGGCTATGTGGAGTCAAACCACGGATTACTACTGCACATGTGTTCCTTGAGGAACACATTATCATCATTAGCAACATCTGTATCGAACCAAAGAAAAGAACCTATATTCCGAAAAAACAGGTCTTGATAAATACCACTTCTTATAGTACCGTGCTGGCCCCACGGCGTTGTGAAAACTAATAAAATTTCACAAGTCTTTATACACGCACTGCTCCCGAACGCAGTTTCCCTACTACTGGCAAACTCCACGGCAGCGCTCGGTAAGCTTAGGCGCTGCCGCAATGGCCGGAGCCTTATCTCCCCTTACCAGTTCACATTCCATAAGAGCAATGTTAAATAATCGGAGGATGTACGTATGCTACAACTGATAAGAACTTCCAGAGCAGTGCTAGCACGTTTCAACTTGCAACTACGTTCAAGGTCAAACCTGTTCTCGGACATGGTAAAGGCAAGTTACAACGTTGTAATAAATATACCGCGAGCTGCATCGTGACCACTGTGTGTGTGATAGCAAACATCCGACTGTGAAATTTATACGTTTTAACAGTGAACTGTTTTTATGATGAAATTATATAGTTTGAAATTTTCGTATGTTTATGTATGACAACATTGTAACCCTGCCGTAGGTGTTTGAAACACAATTGTGTAACGTTCTTACGTTTCTGTGATTTGAATGCTNGACAACATTGTAACCCTGCCGTAGGTGTTTGAAACACAATTGTGTAACGTTCTTACGTTTCTGTGATTTGAATGCTTGCCGTAATGCAAAAATTTTTTTTGAATAAATAATGAAATAAACCTAGAAATTAGTACCAATGCATAGAAATATAAAAGTTTGTCGCTGCTACGTACAAATAAATTAGTAACACGAGTTGCGTGCTTGAATTTACCGTGTCATTTCGTTGGACTGGTTGTTCCTTCGTTTTAATTTTTATTCCAAATGAGGCCGTCCTTTTAACAAAATAATCCAACACATATAAATAATAAGTGGTTAAATATTACAATTATTTCCCTGCAGTTTTAACATAGTTAAACAGAGTCGCAGCAAAATATTAATGTGTACACGTAATGTGCTATGTCGAGCGTAACAAATATGTTAATAACCGTAAGAACTATCATCAATATAGACATTGTTAAAAAGTCATGCAGTTGACCTAAATATTGTTATATTCCTAAATTGCGAACAATTGTACCAAATGGTTTTTGGAATATGACGAAAGTTAATTGAACAGCTGAAAACAGTAAACACAGCATTTGAGAGTTAAAACGTAGTCACATGGCAGTGTTTAGGTTTACATGTAGCGGAAGGATACATAATCGGTAAGCAAAAGTAGAACTTAAGCAGGGCTTCAGAAAAGGGTCAAGTAATTGTGAATGGTCTATACACAGGCGCAGCGCGGCACATTACACGCCCCACCCCACGACAACACAACCAGCCAATGTCGACGCTGATGGACGCAGTACCGGCCAAAAAAAAAACAACCAAAAACAGAACTCCGTCTTTTACCATTTTTTTTTACCTTGGTTTAACCCATCTCTGTCCCGTTATTATTCATGAGGTTGTTACATTTTTTGAATGTCTATTGTTGTAATATGTAGACTTTTTTTAGCTTTTCTTCACCGACTACAATTTTGAGTTCTATTTTTGGATTTATTTTGCTACATTTGTTGAGCTACGCTACTTTTTGGATTGTGATTCTACCATTAATGGAAACAAGAGGCAGGCCTTTAACAACGGCGAGATGCAGGCCGGCACTTGCAATGTTTTTATATGCGTCCTCTCCCTCCTTTCCATGTCATTAAGAAGAAAACGCTTGACTTAATACTGCCACTGCAGTGTTTTCAAAAGTTAGCCGAGAGACTGTCTACAGATCACAAGCGTGTCCAAGCGACATATTCCCTCATTTTACGCATCATTATAGGCAATATGCAGCTGCCATGTGTTAACCAAAACTAAAGAAAAAAAGTGCACGTTCTCCTAACGCGTTGTATTTTTCCGTGACAATACAACTTACTTTATTTATAGCCTTACTTTATTAATGCCAAACTGTAAGGACAAAGAAAAAAAATGTATATATAATGAATGGTAAGTGGTAATATCTTGTGTGTGATATACTGTTTACATGTTGTAATGTTTGAACTGCTATTGTGTTGGTAGGCCTACTTTAACCCATAAAAGCCACTTTTTTTACACTGGAATATTGTTCTAAACCAGTTTAAATGTATGTAATTTTATTCACAACACGTAAAACAGTTTCAATAATTTTACTTTTAATACACACAGCTTTTATTTTTCTGCGATAATATTATTATATAAAAACATAATTTGCTACTGACGCGACGTTTTATTCGAAATTGTGAGAACATTGGATTTTCTTATTAAAAAATTTTTTATACCTGCTAGATATATACATACAGTTTTGAAGAGAAAATGTCTAAGTGTTAAATTTTATTAACGTAAAACATTTCTGCTGTTGTTAAGCATATGTACGGCGATGCGGTCCGCGTGTTTGTTAATTTCAGCTGGCTCAATGGTATTTTCTGCATAACTGAGGTACCATTTTGCACAGAATACATCACCCTATTAAGTTAATTTATATTTAATCAATGTAAACAATATAAAATGTCCTTATTTCTTCGCGGGAAATGTGAACACAGGCTGTATTGCAGCTGTTTTTATTAAGCATATATGCGGCATTACTGTACTTTTCATTTATTTAAAATCGCTTATAAGTCTTTACTGCACAACTCCGGTATCATTTTACTCGGCATACATTATCTCAATACACAAATTTACATTTCACCAACAAAAAAATGTATAATTTTTCCACCAGAGATGTGTGAATATGAGCAAAATATGCTGTTTAGATGCAATTTTTACATTTAGGGGACGCCACATGGGTCGAAATTTGGCCATTTCGGGTCATTCAGACAAATTTTGGGGAACCTGAGTATCTGTACCATCGACGTTTGACTGTATTTCCTTCCAGGATATCAATATACTCAGAATACACGTGTATATTGAAATAAATATTTCCGTAACAAATCCTCAGATTTTCCAGAGAATCCATTGATATAGGCTTTGCGCTTGGTAACGCACAATATTTTAACATTTATGACAAGGTGAGGTCAACTACACATTTATGGGGTATAATTATATTCAGACTATGTCTAACTATTTAATTTAATTAATATGCTATCCAAAAATAATGTTTATTGTAGGCTAAAGACGACTGAACATGCTCTTACAATGCTTGATGAAACCTTGCACCGCTGGACTTTTTTACATTTTGTCAGACGAGAGGAGACTAAGTATACGCCTCAAAGATATCTTTTTTTTCACAAGATGCCTGCCTATTAAAATAAATTTATATTAAAATAAAACACATGTAATTTTCACACAAGATACGATTGAACATGGGCTTCATGCAAAAAAGTGCAAATTTTGACAGACAGAGGTTGGGGGTGGGTCAAAAATGGTCAACAAATTCCTAAATTATCAATAGCATCCGACCTGTCATGATCTTAATTGTGGAAAGTGTGAGGGGTCATTTCAGTAAGGTTGTATTGTATTTCTACTAGTTAACACGAGTGTGACCTCCCTCCCTTCTCCAGCAAGAGATGGGTACAGGGGAAGTAGAGTACAAAGAGACAAGAGCACAAGAAGCTAGAGGAGAAGGTGCGGAGGGAGAGAGAGACAGACCCTTGATGGCGTAGGACTCGGCGACGATGCGCAGACTGCGGCTAGGCAGGCTCTTCTCCGTGAGGGAGTGCAGCTCCGCCTCCTGGTAGTAGCCCAACGCGTCCTCGTACAGCGCCATGGCGTAGTGCATCTTCCCGAGCAGCAGGTGCGCGTCCAGCAGTAACCCTGCCTGCAACGTCACCCCCACACCCGTCCGTCGTCAAGGCTGCTGCTCACCACCTGTACTGTTATTCCCACAACAATTCTGTTTTTTGTACATATTATTCCGCATACTGTTATCTGNGACAACATTGTAACCCTGCCGTAGGTGTTTGAAACACAATTGTGTAACGTTCTTACGTTTCTGTGATTTGAATGCTGGCCGCAATGCTAAAAATTTTTTTAAATAAATAATGAAATAAACCTAGAAATTAGTACCAATGCATAGAAATATAAAAGTTTGTCGCTGCTACGTACAAATAAATTAGTAACACGAGTTGCGTGCTTGAATTTACCGTGTCATTTCGTTGGACTGGTTGTTCCTTCGTTTTAATTTTTATTCCAAATGAGGCCGTCCTTTTAACAAAATAATCCAACACATATAAATAATAAGTGGTTAAATATTACAATTATTTCCCTGCAGTTTTAACATAGTTAAACAGAGTCGCAGCAAAATATTAATGTGTACACGTAATGTGCTATGTTGCGGATAACAAATATGTTAACAATGTAAAATAATAACCGTAAGAACTATCATCAATATAGACATTGTTAAAAAGTCATGCAGTTGACCTAAATATTGTTATATTCCTAAATTGCGAACAATTGTACCAAATGGTTTTTGGAATATGACGAAAGTTAATTGAACAGCTGAAAACAGTAAACACAGCATTTGAGAGTTAAAACGTAGTCACATGGCAGTGTTTAGGTTTACATGTAGCGGAAGGATACATAATCGGTAAGCAAAAGTAGAACTTAAGCAGGGCTTCAGAAAAGGGTCAAGTAATTGTGAATGGTCTATACACAGGCGCAGCGCGGCACATTACACGCCCCACCCTACGACAGAACAACCAGCCAATGTCGACGCTGATGGACGCAGTACCGGCCAAAAAAAACAACCAAAAACAGAACTCCGTCTTTTACCTTGGTTTAACCCATTTCTGTCCCGTTATTATTCATGAGGTTGTTACATTTTTTGAATGTCTATTGTTGTAATATGTAGACTTTTTTTAGCTTTTCTTCACCGACTACAATTTTGAGTTCTATTTTTGACACTTTTTTTGGATTTATTTTGCTACATTTGTTGACCTACGCTACTTTTTGGATTGTGATTCTACCATTAATGGAAACAAGAGGCAGGCCTTTAACAACGGCGAGATGCAGGCCGGCACTTGCAATGTTTTTATATGCGTCCTCTCCCTCCTTTCCATGTCATTAAGAAGAAAATGCTTGACTTAATACTGCCACTGCAGTGTTTTCAAAAGTTAGCCGAGAAACTGTCTACAGATCGCAAGCGTTTCCAAGCGACATATTCCCTCATTTTACGCATCATTATAGGCAAAAAAACGAAATGCAGCTGCCATGTGTTAACCAAAACTAAAGAAAAAAGTGCACGTTCTCCTAACGCGTTGTATTTTTCCGTGACAATACAACTTACTTTATAGCCTTACTTTATTAATGCCAAACTGTAAGGACAAAGAAAAAAAATGTATATATAATGAATGGTAAGTGGTAATATCTTGTGTTTGATATAATGTTTACATGTTGTAATGTTTGAACTGCTATTGTGTTGGTAGGCCTACTTTAACCCATAAAAGCCACTTTTTTTACACTGGAATATTGTTCTAAACCAGTTTAAATGTATGTAATTTTATTCACAACACGTAAAACAATTTCAATAATTTTACTTTTAATACACACAGCTTTAATTTTTCTGCGATAATATTATTATATAAAAACATAATTTGCTACTGACGCGACGTTTTATTCGAAATTGTGAGAACATTGGATTTTCTTATTAAAAAATTTTTTATATCTGCTAGATATATACATATAGTTTTGAAGAGAAAATGTCTAAGTGTTAAATTTTATTAACGTAAAACATTTCTGCTGTTGTTAAGCATATGTACGGCAATGTGGTCTGCGTGTTTGTTAATTTCAGCTAGCTCAATGGTATTTTCTGCATAACTGAGGTACCATTTTGCACAGAATACATCACCCTATTAAGTTAATTTATATTTAATCAATGTAAACAATATAAAATGTCCTTATTTCTTCGCGGGAAATGTGAACACAGGCTGTATTGCAGCTGTTTTTATTAAGCATATATGCGGCATTACTGTAGTTTTCATGTATTTAAAATCGCTTATAAGTCTTTACTGCACAACTCCGGTATCATTTTACTCGGCTCGGCATACATTATCTCAATACACAAATTTACATTTCACCAACAAAAAAGTATAATTTTTCCATCAGAGATGTGTGAATATGAGCAAAATATGCTGTTTAGATGCAATTTTTACATTTGGCCATTTCGGGTCATTCAGACAAATTTTGGGGAACCTGAGTATCTGTACCATCGACGTTTCACTGTATTTCCTTCCAGGATATCAATATACTCAGAATACACGTGTATATTGAAATAAATATTTCAGTAACAAATCCTCAGATTTTCCAGAGAATCCATTGATATAGGCTTTGCGCTTGGTAACGCACAATATTTTAACATTTATGACAAGGTGAGGTCAACTACACATTTATGGGGTATAATTATATTCAGACTATGTCTGACTATTTAATTTAATTAATATCCTATCCAAAAATAATGTTTATTGTAGGCTAAAGACGACTGAACATGCTCTTACAATGCTTGATGAAACCTTGCACCGCTGGACTTTTTTACATTTTGTCAGACGAGAGGAGACTAAGTATACGCCTCAAAGATATCTTTTTTTTCACAAGATGCCTGCCTATTAAAATAAATTTATATTAAAATAAAACACATGTAATTTTCACACAAGATACGATTGAACATGGGCTTCATGCAAAAAAGTGCAAATTTTGACAGACAGAGGTTGGGGGTGGGTCAAAAATGGTCAACAAATTCCTAAATTATCAATAGCATCCGACCTGTCATGATCTTAATTGTGGAAAGTGTGAGGGGTCATTTCAGTAAGGTTGTATTGTATTTCTACTAGTTAACACGAGTGTGACCTCCCTCCCTTCTCCAGCAAGAGATGGGTACAGGGGAAGTAGAGTACAAAGAGACAAGAGCACAAGAAGCTAGAGGAGAAGGTGCGGAGGGAGAGAGAGACAGACCCTTGATGGCGTAGGACTCGGCGACGATGCGCAGACTGCGGCTAGGCAGGCTCTTCTCCGTGAGGGAGTGCAGCTCCGCCTCCTGGTAGTAGCCCAACGCATCCTCGTACAGCGCCATGGCGTAGTGCATCTTCCCGAGCAGCAGGTGCGCGTCCAGCAGTAACCCTGCCTGCAACGTCACCCCCACACCCGTCCGTCGTCAAGGCTGCTGCTCACCACCTGTACTGTTATTCCCACAACAATTCTGTTTTTTGTACATATTATTCCGCATACTGTTATCTGTTATGTTATCTGTTACTGTACACTAAAATGTTCCATCATTTCATTTAAAAGATTAACAGCAAAACGTACTAAATTATTTTAATAATGAGACATGGCGGGAATAGCCAGGCTACTGATTACAATATAGCAAGTAGACAGAACATACAAGTACTCGCAGGGAGGTAAGACGAACACATTTTCCACGCTGATGCGAGGTCGCGCAACGTTTCGCTGACTAGACCAGCTTCATCAGGCGGCGAGCAGTGGCGCGCTGCAGTCTGGTGAGCAGTGGTTGGCTAACAGTAAATCTAGCGGTCTGGAGACAAATTAGGTTGACGTGGTAAATTTGAAATATAGTGGACAGGTTATGTTATGTTTAAGCCAGCTGTGTCTGGATTGTGTGATGTATTGGTAGGCCAGTTCCCAGCATCGCAGTTCTGCACTATTATTAGGTGGCGTGGCCCTCGCCACTCTGGTTGTGTAACAGGAGTCAAAGTTGTGGTTGTGAGATGCTGGCTTCTCTTGCCCTATGGTGTCTGCTCTGTGGCCATTCATTCTCTGTCTGAGAGTGTTGGTGGTGAGGCCAATGTACTCAGTGAACGCACTGTAGCTGGTAGATAAGAGTTTCTGTCGCACAGTTGTAGCTGCCCTGGACAGGATAAGTCTGATTGGTGAGTCTGCTGTTGAAGGATGTGGAAGGCTGGTGTATAACACGAGAGCTGCAATGTGGGCTACTGCAAGGATGAGACCCCTGGGAGTGGTCATGTTACTGATTGTGGGACTCAGCAGTAATTTGGGGTGCACCAGTTTGTTTCAAAGGTTGGGGGTCATTTGAAGACCAATCTGGGTGGTTTGGAGAACAAGTTTTGAATGAGTGATGATGAGGACAGTATTTTGTGTCGACAGTTGAGAAAGGTTTTGGGTTTGTCCATGCCCTCCTGATAGGAAACAACAAGAGGGATGTATGAGTTACTGATCTTTGTTTGAAGATTTGTGGTTGAAATGGCACGCTGAATTTGTTTGTGAACCAGAGATTTTGGGTAGCCTCTATCGAAGAATCCTTTCGCTATTATATCACACTGCTTGTTTAAGTAATTTTGGGCGGAGCAGATGAGTTTAGCTTTGGTGGCAAGACTGTACGGCAGGGATTTCTTGGCATGGAATGGATGGTAGCTGTCAAAATGTAGGTATTGAAGGTGGTTGGTGGGTTAAGTGTGAACAGTTGTTTCAATTTTGCCATTGTGAAGGGCTAGTTCCACATCCAGAAATATAGCGTGTGATTTAGAATAAGACCAGGTGAGCTTAAGCAGGTTGTGTGAGTTGAGGTTGTTGAAGTGGATGAGACTGTCGTCAGTTGAGTCCCAGATAATAAAGACGTCATCTATAAAACTAATCCAGCAAAGTGGCTGAATTGGTTGGTGGCTCAAAAAGTTTTGTTCCAGTTTACCGATGAACAGATTGGTGTAAATGGGGGCCATGCGAGTGCCCACAGCTGTGCCTGTAATTTGGAGGTGATGCTTGTCTTAGAACCTGAAACTGTCATTGTTTGGTGTTGGTCTTGCCAGTTCGACCAGAAATGCTGGAAGGTTTGATGTTGGGTGGCCTTTGGTTGAGGTAGTATTCTATTACAGACAGTCCTGATGAGTGGGGGATACTGGTGTACCCTGAAGTGACATCTGTTGTAACCAGGTAAGCATCTCGAGGGGTGGTGTCCAGGTTCTTCAGGCGTTTCAAGAAGTGGCATGTGTCCTTGATGTACGTTGGGAGCATCTAAACCCAAGGTTGCAGGCGAGTATCCACAAGTGCCCCATTTTATCGGGATGCAGCAGCTCCACGGAAATAAACTTGGAACTTGTGGATGCTCACCTTCGACCTTGGGTTTAGATGCTCTGGACACCAGGACTGTGTGTAATAGANTAAACTTGGAACTTGTGGATGCTCACCTTCGACCTTGGGTTTAGATGCTCTGGACACCAGGACTGTGTGTAATAGAACTCTACCTCAACCAAAGGCCACCCAACGGCCATCTGTTTAATCACACGAGTGTGACACGTTAGCAATTACGGTCACTGAGAAGCCTACGAAGCTGCTACTACAGGTTGTCCACCAAAATTGCATTTTGTAATTCTCTGAATTTTTCTTTTTTTCCTGGAAGAATCATATTATTTTCAGGAGTGAAACCTTCCAAAGCCATATTTTCCACCGCTGACAAATATGCTATCAGTGAAGTACAATTAAATAACACTGAAACAGACCACACTAGCAAGGCCAACACTTATATTCAGACCATCAATATTTCTCACGATATATGCTACCGACTTCAAGCAAGTGCCCATTACAAAAGAACATGGCTGCGTGTTCTTATGAACGCGCGTTAGAGGTTATACTTCTTTGGCGTGACTAAAATAAAATTTTATTACGTATGCAAACAATTTATGTAAGTAGGAAAATTATAAAATGACAGAAGAAATACTTTAAATACTATTAATGAAGGTTTGATTAAAGAATATAATTAAATTAAAATAACCACAAATACTTGAAAACACTTTCAAAATTGTATTATACAATTTTTGTCAATAACAAATTTTTCACGGCACAATGTAANACAAATACTTGAAAACACTTTCAAAATTGTATTATACAATTTTTGTCAATAACAAATTTTTCACGGCACAATGTAAATAAAATTAATTAATAAGATATGTATATTCACAATGAATACCTAATATAAATTAAATGTTTTCCAATTAGCTTATTACATGAACTGGTTTCCTGTCGATTTTAAATATCACCACGGGCTACGTTGTGTGCCTTGCGTTTGTATATAGCTAGACGATACGCGCATGCGCGTTGCGTCATACCCCTACCACGTTCACAGTCTGGGCCTCTTACGAGTAAACTTAGCCAGTATAACAAATATGCACATTTAATTTTCTGTGACTGCCAACTTCATACTGTCNGCCTCTTACGAGTAAACTTAGCCAGTATAACAAATATGCACATTTAATTTTCTGTGACTGCCAACTTCATACTGTCGAATTTCATTACACTGTGCGCGCGCAACTTAACTTCCGTTGCACTCTAAAATTTTACCCTCAACGCGCCAAAAGAAGTATAACTTCAAAAACCAAAATACTTTACACTGTATGTCCTATGTCACTTGGCGAAGGTGTATTACTGCCAGTTCACAAACTAAAAAGTTGGAATTTCCACATGTGCAAATATGCACACAATTATTTACATTTTCCCTGACCCAGGCATCAATTCTTTGACTTTTCCTTGTCACATGAAATTCCCTGAATTTTCCCTGTGGGTGGACATCCTCTATGAATAAACAGTAGGAACATCTGTAGGCCCTAAATAATTAAACCTTTCATGGCAAAACTGTTATATGCAGTTATGGGAATTATTGCTAGCACGTGAAACAGCCAGCCACATACATCACTGTTAAGTTGATGCAACTTCTCTGCACTTACCTTCTTCCCTTGCTCATTGATGGTACTCAGCAGATAACGTTTCGCTTCAGCCAGTCCAGAGCGCGCCTTGCTGACATTTGAATCGACAGGTGGCAAATCCTGCAGGTATAACTCCAGCTTGCCTTCGCCAATCAGGAAATTCGCAAGGCATTCTGCAATGCAAAATAACAGGACACAAAAGAAATTAGAATAGTTCCGCCAAGTAACAATTTCATCTAATAAAACAATTTAAGGTTTCAAACTTGCCTGATCAGTATGTAATCAAATTACACTTTATATAATTTAGTGACATGCTAAAAAAAAAAAACAATAATCCAACTTTTTTTAAAGAAATTACCTAGAAAGGATGAACTCAAAACAAATCATTCTAATTGATTTAATTGGGACACCATACATAGTGTTACGTGTTGACTGCTTTGTCCCGGCGCGAGCAAGTGGAAGTGAAGGACAGAGCCATTACCTGACAGCGGCTGCGAGTCACGAGAGCTGTTGTGAATGACAGGCGAGCTTTAAACATAGAACCACGTACTTGTTACAAAAAAGCGAACAGACATGACAATTATGCTGCTGACCTTGGTTGTATTGAGTTTCTAAGTTTATCTGAAGAATTATCTATGGTTTACTGACCTAGCTTGTCTGCAGGACTCGGGGTGCGTAGAAACGAGGAGTGCACGTACGTCTAATGCATTGCTGCATGTTGAGAAATCAAAAACACAGTCATCTTTCACTAAGATGTAATGTTCGCAGCCAACAGTAGTCAAAGCACAGGATTCTGCTCCACCCCCTGAGCTGCTTTCCCTTACAGAGTTCTGCGAGCGTCATCTAGCGACACGTTTAAACTGCACACAACTGACAACCCGTACCACGCAATCATGCACTCCAATTTTCCACTAGAACTTAAATCCGTGGAAGCAGGATAAGTTCTGGGCCCAGGTTGATTCTCTTCTAGATACAGGTGGAAATAATTAATACAGAACGCTACTGGAATTCTCATTGGATGTATTAGCCCTTCTGTGATTGGGCATGGCATGTAAACTGTTTTTTTCCCCACCGTAAACCTTATTAAAAAAAGTCACAACAGACCCGTGACAGACACTTTGAATGGCCTGTTGCTTTCACAGCAGAGCTCGGAACCGACCAGTTCCGGCCAACATGCAATGGTCACTTTGATGAAGACTCACGTCTTCCATCGACAAAACCCACTAACCACATCCTTTGTTTACGACGATGAAGTGTTTTCGAAGGAATGTGAAGCTAATACATTACAGTGAATCTTGATGTGAACACAGATATTGTTTCACAAATTTGTTTGATTGCGAAAACTATTTAATTTTTACCAAGACAAGATTATGTTTGTAACATTGTATGCATTCTGATAGAAACTTGAAAATATTTTTACTACAGCCTGCAATTTTTAGTTTCATGTGTCCCCAGTTTGCGTAATAGAAATAAATCTTTACATTTAATATCAAAGTTATAACACAATTGAAGAGTTTGTGAACATTAGATTGGCGATAAACCAAACTGGAATACTAGTAAACAATGTACCATAATATCCTTCAATAAACAATAATTTGTCTCAAAAGACCTGGCAACACTAAAAAAAGCTACTTTAGCCAAAAACTAACATAGGCAATTATGTGCTGCCTGGGTTTACTTGTGGAACACATGTATGCGAAGAGGTTTGTGTGGCTCTGAACAAGGTCTTGAGAGCATATGAGGGTGAAGCAACGTGTCTGTGGAGCAGCACCGGAATGCAAGGGCAGGGGAAATGGGAGATCCCCAAGAAAACACGCCAACCAGCGGCATTGTCCGACACAATTCCCTTGTGCAAAAATCTAAGGAAAACCCTGCTGTGAACTGAGCCCAGTTCACCGTAGTGGGAGGTGAGCGCCCTGGCTTGGTGCCATCGCAGCCCCTCTGATCACATACCTAAATATAATACCTATAATCCATTCACGGTATCTTCGATACTTTTGAAAAGAACCTTTGAAAAATCACCCTAGGAGTTACATGTTCAATTGGTTATAAAAAAATGGTGTATGGAAAAAGGTTTTGTCTTGCTTTTAGCACTGAAGCACTATATAAATTGGTTGTTTTAAGTTTTAAGTATATTTTTTCAATAAA
>NQII01003085.1:10136-54016 GCA_002778355.1 Clitarchus hookeri | reverse complement strand
TTACAACATTTCGCTAAATTGATTAGCATTTTTTAGACATTTAGAGAATTTTATTAAAGTATATGACAGTTGAGATTACATGGCATTGTTTCTCTTCAAAAATAAATTTTGGTAGTTCCCACATGGACACTGTTAATAAAATATTTGACAGTTCCCACATGGCAATGTTTGTTTACAAAATATTTGACAGTTCCACATGGCACTGTTTACAAAACGTTTGACAGGTGTCACATGGCAATGTTTTGTTTACATACTGCGGAAGGATACATAATCGGCTCCCTGAAAGTAGATATTTAGCAGGGTTTCAGAAAATCTTGAAGTTACCGTGAATACATTATAAACTATACTGATGTCCAAAATGTAAAGCAACAGACTTCCATCCCTCCTGTGATCATTTTGCCACAAGATAGTATCGAGTGAAAGTAAAATTGAGACAAATGAAAATACACTAATATTCTAAACAGCAGATGGCATTACTGTCCTCTTACAAACCATGAAAGCAATCATGTCGGTGCTCCTATCGAACAGTGTGTGTAGTATTTAATGCTATTAGTCCAAATGCAATGCTCGTTGTGTTCATATGCAGAGAAGACGCCTGGAAGACTCCCTGCGGTGGAGGGCGATAGCAAGAATGGAAGCTGGTGTGGCCAGATGGCTCAATGTGCATTGTTCTGTTGGAGCTCGGCCGTGGCAGCAGTTTCTAGCGTCCGTAACTGTATTCCAAAGACCAGTGCAAGGACTACCAAGAGTGACGTCAGACAGAGAGGACCATTATTTGACCATGAAGGGCTAGATGGTACAACCGTAGTACTGCGCAGCAGCTGGCATCCGACCTCGCAGCATCGACTGGTACAGTCGTATCAAGGCAAACAACGTACAGACGGCTTAGGCGGAGAGGCCTTTATTGTCGGAGACCTGCTGGGTACCCCTGAAGAGTGTTCACAGACAAAGGTGTCTAGAGTAAAGCCTTCAACATGTCCACCGGACAGCCCAACAATAAGCTGATGTTCTCTTTACAGATGAGTCCAGATTCTGTTTTCAGAGTGATTCTCGATTGGTTCGCATCTGGAGAGAACCTAGAACGTGATTTCAGTCCTCAAACATCATGGAAAGAAACCAAAATGTAGGTGGAAGAATGATGGTGTGGGGAGTCATTATGCTAAACACTCAAACACCTTTCCATGGCATTGTACAGGTAAACTGACCAGGTGCTGTGAGGTATCGCGACAAAATCTTGGCACCTTACGCTCAGTTGTTTCGAGGTGCTGTGGGCCCAGACTTCCTACTGATGGATGATGATGCTCGGTCTCATACAGCACAGCCAGTTGATGTCTTCCTAGAAACTGAAGATGTTGCATGCATGGATTGGCCTGCTCGCTCCTCCACCCAAAATGTGATAGTGAATGAGTGGGTAGCTCTAGGGAGACGAGTTGCTTAGCGTTAAAATCCACCATCACTCTCAAAGGCTTACAGCTGCTCTACAGGAAGAATCCGCATTAATACTGCTAATTGCGATTGATGACATATTTCCCTATTCGGAGCATGCCATATCGTTGGCAGACCAGTATTACTTCCAGAAGTGGTCGCACACCATATTGAGCATATGTAACCAGTAACAAACTTTTGAAAAGCAGAGCATGTGTCGAGTTTTCCTGTTACTTCATCAAGAAATTATGCTACAGTTTTAACTATTATACTTTATAATTCAATATTACTCAATATTATCTTGGGAGGAACCGATGTCCGATTGTTGCTTTAATTTTGGACACCAGTGTAGGCAATACGCTGCTAAGAAATGTTGTGCCATACTGATAACTGATAATGTGAAGAATGACTGCGACATGCCTGCTGTGAAGATTGCCAGTGCTTTTAGTCGAGACACCTTAAAGTGCTCCGACTGATCTGCCCATACTAAACCAAGGCACTGGCTGTGAAGTCTCGGGAGAAGACAAACTGTCAAAGATGCCTCGCACATCACAATTACTTGGTCCACCCACAAGAATAGGGGGTTCTCCCAAATAACTGGAGGGATATGAAACATTTTGAAGTAGACGACAATGTAATGGAATTCAATTCCAGCTATTCATGTTATCTTTGTTTATTCTTAATTTTCATTTTCTATCTATAGAATAGCAGCTTTTTTGTGAAGGAGACATAGTAGGACCACAAAAGTTATATAAATGACTTTTGCAGACCTTACCCGTTTCATATTTAGGAGGGTGTAATGACAAAATAAGCAGAAAGTTGAAAATTAAATAGATAATACATAAGGAGTTCTGCTGCTTGTTTATGTCGGACGCCATGTTGTTTAGTCCTGTAATGCTGTAGTAATGTAAACAAATGTGAATCGGCAGTCAGCTTGTTGGCTGTGGATGTGTAGACGCTACCGTGGGTTAGTTGCAGTTTAGATGTAATACAGTGCTGTTCTTGTGATTTAAGAATGGTGGGTGCAAGTACGAGTGCTTCCGTGCATGACAGTCGTCTATGTGGCGGGTGTTACCTGGATCTTTGCTAGTTTGTTGAATTAATGTTGTTTTGGCCTGCCTAGGTGAGTAAATTCACATACTTCCTGTATGTTTGACTGTTACATTAAAACCCTAATAGCCTATGTTAGAATAAAGTTCTAGGTTAGATGAAAACCCTACAATCCTAGGTTAGATTACAACACTAAAATTCTAAGTTAGATTAAAAATTAAAAATAATGATTCACTCATTGTGGGGTTAGGTTAAGTTAGGTGGGTCAATTTACATTCTTTTGGTGTGTTTTACGGTTCCTTTAAATCCCTACGACTCACCTAGGTAGGGGGCTGGTATAATTCCTCTGAAGTTAATAGACGTAAACAAACATATTTCACAAGTTTTTAATATGGTTATACTTATTTTAACATTACGCCCTCTTGAATGAGGACAAGGTAAGTTGTGCAGAACCCATAAATGCAACTTTTGTTGGTCTAGGACGTTTCGTTCAGAAACGTAAACAAACTGGCTTTACTGCTCATTTCGCAATTTTGTTCAATTTTTTTAATATGTTGTACTTATTTTAAAGCTATGCCCCAAGTATATTCGTGTTCTACGTGATTAGTAGAACAGAAATATATCATAATTTAGAAATGTTTATGTTTTTTTCAGAAAAGCCCCTAAACTTAATAATTACCAAGACTTTCATTTTCGAAATTTATTTTTGACTACTTACCTGAAGGAGACCTCAGTTTTAGCTGCTCCGCAAGATCTATCACTTTCTTCCAGTTTGATTCTTCCCTACTTTTCTCTATCTCAGATTCTATACGGCTTCTAACTTTACTTGTCATTTTCCACTGTCAATATCAATTTTAAAAAAAGAAAACAACTTGCTCTGCATTGCTACAACTGCAGAATAATAAATCCCAACATTGGCAGTGTCGCCAAAAGACTTCGTGACCAAAACGTTTTTAATAAATCCGGACGGAAAGAAAAAATTGGGGATGCAGTGTTGCGTCCTACAACGTATGCCGTTGGAAGTTACTACCATAGACTAAATAATAGGTAGACTTTTTATTGTATTCTGCGCATGTAACCAGCACTGACTACCTAACACCATTACAAGTGTCAAAGCCTCGTAAACAGCAAAGAACATCCACCAAACGTGTCAAAAATGACGAGACTGCTTTGTTATATCTTAATTTTCAAAACAGAAAAACTTTTATATGTATAATCTGTCCGAATACAATTTAATTGAAAATTAGTTGGAGGAGAAGGACAACCACCTCAAAGGACTTGTTTACATAAACAATAATCCTACTTCAAATCTTAAGAATAAAGTCTATGATAGTCGAATTGGCAGAAAAGCAGTCCAGTGTTGGAACATTCAGACTGATTTCTCGCAGCTAGGGTGAGTACTCTACTTGACTACGAAGAAACGAGCATCTACGGAGCACGGAGCAACGTGTAAATATGGGTTAGATTGATCATGCTTGCTGTGCAAACATCTCTGTGTACATACATCGGGTTGTTTTTCTGCCAATATGTCAATCATAAGTGACAAAATTTGAGATTAGAAAAATATTTATCTAAACAAGTGCTTAAAGATATATGTATACTTCCTTTCACAAATTTTTAAATATATTATATTGAAGTTGAAATTGGTGAAAGTATTTTATACAATAAAACAAACAAAATATTCTAAACAGTGAGCAATGGAAAATGATATGTCTCGAGAGGGCAAGTGACTTGTGTCCTTGGCTGAAGATGCACCCTTGGCAGAGTACATCTGTGCAATTACCACAAATTCGGACGGTGACAATATGTCACATCTGGGATACACTTTTCACGGGCTCACCGCCAGGTAATAGCCCTTTGGCTGATCAATTTGAACCCTGCCACCATCATCTCACAATCACTGCTAAATAATACATGAATTTTTACATTTTAATAAAAAGTATAATGTGTGGTAGATGGGATATGTTGATGGAGCTTTGTATTAAAAATGACTTATATTCGGAATTCAATAAAGTAACATAACTACATTTTGCAGCTAAAAGTTTCAATAGCTTTAAAGTGAGAAAATATTGTTTTCTTTTTTACTGGCCAATGAGCAAAGATACTTGGCGCCGGTAGCAATGTTAAATCACTCAGAAAAGTAATCGAATTTTCAGAACAGCATTTTACTGCCTCCTGAAGTTCACGATGACTGTAGATGATGGTTGTTGTAGACGCTAATGAGTTACACCTACCTGGCGAGGCTATTGGCTCCCTCGTGACGTCAGTAAAGTAAGGCTATTAAAAGCCACTTCACATGCCCAGAGAATATGGTAGAGGTACAAACCACTAAAGAGTTACACAGCAGTACTTATTTGGGTAAATGTGGGAAAATGCTGTGAAATGGGCGCACCTTCCTACACGACTGTGCAGCGGCCACATGCATAGTACGTGTTTATTTTACACTGCAGATATCCTTTACAAAGATGCACATGCAGTCATAACAGCTGTGGCATACTGCCAGTCGAAACTGCTAATGTGAGCACAGAGGCCGAGAAAGACTCACATGAAAGTTAAGTCCAGGGGCACATTAGCCCACAGGGTGGGGGCGCTACATAAACAAGTTGGGTTCCAACGAAATACATTACATATTGCAGCTAAACAATTATTACGAAAATAAACGTGAGGTGCCCAGGTGCTGTGTGACATGCAATCACCTTCTATCCACGCCCGTGTCCGACNCGTGCGATCACCTTCTATCCACGCCCGTGTCCGACTGACGATCATGCCAGCGGCCTGCTAGGGATTCGAGCAGACTGGCGTTAAATTTCGTAAACACAGAAACAACGCAATATAAACTAAAAAAAGCATCATTAGATAAGTGTGCAGAATAAAATTAATTTAAGGAAAATATGTGTGTTTGTACTAAACAATTAAAAGGACATTATCTATTTAAAATATAATGCTGTCTATACAAGATTTTTCGACTGTAATAATGAAAATACAAAGAATGAAGCAAAATGTAGCCTGATATTAAAGAAGTCTACAATGGACGAATTCATTAGTGAAACAAGAAAAAGGGGTGAAGGTACTTGAGCCCAAACATCACAAAACAAAGGCTTTGATATGACTATCCACTTTTGTGTGATAACTTAAGTAGAATAATTAATAAGAAATTATAGGAAGCATTTGACACTACCACAGTTCACATGCAGATACGCACGGGTCACAGGTGTGAAATGATGATGGTACAATATAAGTCACCAGCCTGCAGGTACTGATAAGTTCCTGTCGTGGCATTCATTACCCCAGCGATCTTGTGGATGGGGATGAATTAAGTTGCTGAAGGCTGGCCTGAACCAACATGCCCCCACCTCTAAGGACATGAAGGAGGGATGGTTGCTTGACTCGAGGGGTGGAATGACCTTGCAAGCGGGGTGTATTCCCACACACACTGTGCTGGCTAACTGAGTTGTTTATGGTAGCTGTTTGTAAGTTCAGGCGCTGTGATTCCGGTAGAGGGATCATTGTTGCTGTGCAATGATTGTGCGACAGCTGATGCTAAGGCAGGGGAATGCTGCGCGAGTTACATGGTCATTTGTTTCTTATTGGCCCAGATTCCTATGGGCGTACCAAATTGACTGTCGCCCAATGACAGAGACAGTAGGGATGCACAGGTTTTTGAAGTGGAATATTGCGATGCGAGTTGGGTGTTCCTTCTTAATTTTGACCATGAGAAGGCTATGATTTACGAATGGACAGTGTGACAATTCACAAATAATGTACAGTAGAAAGTATGTTTCAATACCATACATTTTGAATTGGCAAAACATCCTGTAGAACGCTAATAAAATATATATTACAATATTACAGCAATAATTATCACAGTTGTTAATAATTTGTTTCATTTAATACAGTTAGTTGAAATGCAGTATTTATCCTCGAGCACCGACAAGAAAAAAATACAACATTAGAAATGTAATCTTAGCTTAAAAAAAAAACTCAATTTATTTAACAATTGATTAGAACATTGCCATTTTCTTTGACTAGCACACAGCCCCCATTTGACTCTAAAAACTCGTAGAAATGAGGGCAGCAACTGACTTGCTCAGTAAAGCCTCCATTCCATAAAATACTTTGAAAACAAGTAAAAGGTATACAGCATAATTACGGCGGGAGGCAGTCGCGTAAGACCAAGTACGGCTCCAACCGTTAAAAATTACAAAAAAAAAAAATTTATAATTAAAAGATTTACACCCCAACTATATAGTCATGGAAACAACAAAAAAAATGGATACTCATAAATACTTGGGCAGATAACGAGGACAAACGCGACACAGCAACGCGACACCATAGTTAAGCCGCAACGTAATTTTGAAGGGCTACAGAAACCAAAATTTTCAAATGGCCAAGCCTTTCTGCACACCCACAATACAATACCACTATGCCACACAAATTACAAAAACATTTAAAACCCAACCACAAAGTTAGCGTTCTCCACGGCTTACCATTTTACTGCCCCATCGCTCAGTAGCATAATNCGTTAAAACAAGAGAGACACAGCAATGCGACACCATAGTTAAGCCGCAACGTAATTTTGAAGGGCTACTGAAACCAAAATTTTCAAATGGCCTAGCCTTTCTGCACACCCACAATACAATACCACTATGCCACACAAATTACAACCACATTTAAAACCCAACCACAAAGTTAGCGTTCTCCACGGCTTACCATTTTACTGCCCCATCGCTCAGTAGCATAATGTCGGCATTGTCCACCGCTGGATGAAGGCGGAGATGGTTAAGCCATCAGATACAAGCAAGGATCTTGCGGCGTAAATTGCGGCAAAGTGTAGCAGACTTTCGGACTGGCGTAAAGTAGAGTAGAATAGACAGAGCCCCAGCCCAGCAAGGACTTAAGTAAACTATCGTGGCCAATCAAAAACTTAGATGCAAGAAGGGGGAAGGGGAAAGCAAGGAAGGTGAACAAGGAGGAAAAGGTAGGTGGTCCGAGCCGAGTCATGAGTACACCACCGCACAGAAGTTGATGGCAGTAAAAACATTAACGTGAAAGCGCTAGCATCGCAGGTGCTAGCGTAAGTGCTTCTTTGCAATTATTTCCGTGTGAAATCTTAAATACGAGTGTTTGTGGAGTTCAGATTCATTAGAATAGAAGTTAAGTCCTATACGCGAGTTTTCAGCAATACATCGCCAAGGAGGTGTATCAGCCGTTTACAAGGGTGTGTGTCATTGATGTTCAGTTAATCAGATTAAGCGCTGTACATAATCAAGATTTAGAACAGTAAATGTATTCAGTGTAGTGGATTGTACTGCAAAGTATTGCACGTCAGTTTGGGAATTGAAGGACTTGCCTACTGCTGGTGTTTAGCCGTTTCAAACGCAGGCAGAAGACCCAACCAAACTAAACCTAGCTTCATGATACGTTGCAGTTATAGTTTTTACTTTGTGTTTACTTACTGTGATCCTACGTAAATGAGTTTTAAGCATAGCCCCCTCGCATTCAACAATACTGTTGTCGCGTAGCCACACATTACGCACCAAGTGAGAGTCCTCAGCGCCCAGCAGGGGAGTGAGTCTCCAAAACAGTGATCCAAGGCACACCGACAGTATCATGTAGCTACTGAGCTCGAAGGGCACCAATATCTGTGAAGCTTGGCGTAACATGAACAATGAATAATCTTAATTGCTGATGCATAATTTAACTCCCCCCCCCCCTTTTTTTCACTCATCACTCTCCTAACCATTATGACTTACCTATCGTGAAGTTACATGAAGTTAAGTCAGGTCTTCCTGCATTTATCATGATAAAGCAACCCGATTGACATACATTTTACATGCCTACCTGTTTTAACCTGCAGTTTCACTGATCTTTGTGCCCTCCCCCCCCCTCCTATTTCTGGAATTTGTTTTACCGTTTTTCAGAAAAGCCATGATTCGTAACAATGACCCCTTGGGATTGCTAATGAGAGTTCCCTTGATGCTGCTCATGTTGTGGCGCCTGGGTTCGAGGCCACACTTCCTGCTGAGAGCACTGATATGCAGGCCAAGCCATCTCACTAGTAGCACACTACCAACGATGGTGCCGGTAAACAATAATATGAACCATGCAACTTCATTCTGCCAAGGATGCAAAGAAACAAGGGTGGATTAATTATCATTTTCACCTGAATTAAATGCTCTTACCATAATTTCTACCAATGTATCTTCTTTTCATCGAAAAACATTAATTACTAACGACGTGACGACAAACTCATCTAGCAAACCAGAAATCATTTATTTCTACTGCTGACCAGCAACCTCAGTGCTATTAGCAACAAAACGAATTTATTATATTGAATTTATTATATTGTTTGTGTTTAACTTTTTTGTTTTGTTAGGACCTTTTCATTTGTAAATGTTGTATATTACTACGTAAACATCTCCAGGCTTATTGTGGGATCAATGAAAAATAAAAACATCCTTAGCTTTTTTTCTTAAAATGTTTTTGGTTTATGACAGAACACGATATTATTTTACGTTTAGGTTAGAATGACATAAAATGAGAAGGCAGCGCAAGCTAATTAAAATTTACAAGATGAATTCCAAATTAACTCGCTAAATAATTATTACAGGCTACGCTCATATATATATATATTTTTTTATCGTAAAGAAAAAATTATTGTTAACTGTGAACGGGCGTATTACAGTGCAAGATATATACATTTTGATATAATTTAACAAACTCATCAGAGACGAAAAACTTACTTCAATCATTGTGCTGTAAAGAGGTAAGTATTTCTCTTGCTAATAATCACAATTCAACTACTTGTCACGTGTTATTTCTATTTATTTCACCACCTTCCTAACTGCATTTTCCATTTTGTCTGTAGTTGTCACTTGAATTTAAATATAAACATAGAATACTAAACACAGCCAAAATGAAAACTGTAAAGTAAATAATATAACATTTTTTAAAAATAAAATAGTGAAAATCCTTAAGTGACAGTTAAACTGCAACAATAAAACAGCTTTGACACAAATGGAAGGTATTTAAAAAGAGATATTCGATATTTGGAGAATAATGACTGTCCTCACAATACGTGCTAATTGTGGTCATATTGAAATCGACAGGCATATGTTTTCTTGTGTTTGTTATTTAAAAAAATGGGTTTTCTGGTAGCAAAGTATTTAAATTGCCTACCTAAAAGACACTTGTGGGCTTTTTTAACCATTGTTTGGAACCGGTGAGATCTTGCTTACTTTTGAAATATATTAATATTTTTTGTATTTCAGTTTTAAACTTTTTTACGTAAGGTACTTAATCTTGCATTGGTTTCGCTCCTTGGGCCCCTTAGCACAATAATAGTTTGACATGTTTGTTAATAATAATAATTAACAATTTGAATTTGGACTGTCGCCCGGTGGCAAACGCTTCCTTCACCCCGTTTCACGCCCCAGTCGGTCCCTAAATCGCCCGACATCCGTCGTAACCCACTCCGCCTGCAACACATTCCACTCCGTCGCAGTTCTCACAAGGATTAACTGTCATCTCCTTTCCATCTGCTTCCATAACCTCTGAAACTCTCTACTGTTTGCGCATCATCCCCCGGTGCAGTTCCTTGGCTAAATGTCCGCCGTGCAAATACTCTCCACTCTTCGCCTGTTCCTTAGGGAGCTACCCTTACTCCTTCATTAAAGATGCCTTCAAATTCCTTTCACTTATCTTCCTTTGTCTCCCCACGTCGCTGCTCTTCTTTGCACCTCCTCAAGCTCCTCACCTGCTCTTCCACATGTGGGTTCCACACCGTGGCTCAGTATTCTATCATCGGCCTAACCATAGCTTTGTAAGCCTTCTCCTTCACCTACCCACTAACCCCCTTCCCAGCATTCCCAAAGCCCATCCCTTTGACACCACTCTCTGTACTTGCTTTTTCCACATTAGATCACACTGAATCACCACCCCCAGGTGCTTACACTCTGAAGCTTTACCTCTCTCCTGCCCTCGGCATCTATAGGTGCGTTCATACCTTCCCCTCTTCCTAGTGAACCTTGTGATGTTGGTTTTTGGACATTAATCATTATTTTATTCCTTTCTATCCACCTCCTTATTTGTTCTATGTCCTCCTGCAACTTATTCTCCCCACTCACCTGTACATACGGCACACCATTGTCTGCAGAGAGCCTCACTTTGCCACCCACCACTATCCTCAAGTCATTAACCATTTGCTGAACATCAAGGGGCACACCACAATATCCTGCAAAACCCCTAATGTAACACCACCTTCCTCCGCCAAGGACTTCTCAACTTGCAGCCTTGTGTTTTCTCCCTCTCAGGAAGCCACCTAGCCAATTTGCTATCTACTTATCATCCGGTAACTCATCCACTTTTTGCATCAAATTCCTGTGGGGCACCTTATCGACGGCCTTCGCAAAGTCTAAGAAGCAGGCATCCACCTGTTTCCCTTCATCTACTGCATGAACCAAATCCTCCAGCAATCCAGCCAGTTGCATCTGACATGAGAAACCCGCCAGAATCCATGTTGGCACTCCTGCAGCCAATATTCTTCATTCATAGCCACTACAAGCCTCTCCATCGCCTCTCGTATTCCCCGTGCGAGACTCGCAGCCTGTCACTGCCGGGAGTATTCTTTCCTTGCGATGCTTGTAAACTAGAACCACCAATGCCTCCTTCCAGTCCTGTGGAAACTTGCCTTCCTCTGAACGTCACTTCAAGAGACCGACACGGCTCTCTCCCACCAAACTTTACGGCACCGTTCACAATAGCCTTGCCTCTCTTCAGTCTCCCTATAACCTCAGCTATATCTGTTTCCCCTTTATCGTGAACTTCCTGTACGTACTACTTTTCCCCTCATCCTCCCTTTGCCAAACGTCCTGCTCCGCAAACACCGACAAGTACTGCGTCTGCAGCAACTCTGCTTGTGTCAGTTGTTGCACTCAAACCCTCCTTGCTGCTCAACACCGCAATACTCCCCCGATACAACCTTCTTAACTTACTCATACTTTAACTTCCTCCATTCCTATCCTTTTGCTTTCTCTATCATGATGTCTATGTATTCATTCTTTGCCTGCTTCATCGACCTTTCTCGTTCCTTCCCGTGCATTTGTCTACACTTTGTATCTTGCACCCATAATGTGGAGGATCACCCCCAGACTTTGTTATTTTCTGTGGGACAAATTTCTCTCAACATTCTCTGTACAATTCTTCTCGATTTTATTTCACAAGCTGGGTGGGCAGGTCCACAGTAATGCAATTACAATGGTAGGAGTATATTTCTTATTCAGCATCCAATTTACACAATGTAGTTACAGTTATTTTAATTCCAACATCATATAATGATAAAGAATTGTTATACTATTTTAACACTGTATACAAACCGCAACATCATCATTTTTCCTATGTTATTTAATTGCGCCCAAATACTTGGTAACGGAATTACAAAATAAAGACACACATTTTGTACATCGCATTTAACTTCAAAACACTGTGAATGTACACTAATTTCTGAATATGTTTATGTTCCTCCTTACAAGTAACAGAATCTAGTGTATCATGGACTATTTGTTTTGTGACAAAAATACTTCTGCAAGTAGAATACAATGTATGTTTTGTTGAAGGTACAGTAACGGAATTACGTTTCTTGGTAACAGAATTACAGGTAGTAATAAAACTTTCAAAACTGCATAACCAAACGCACATTGGTAACGTTATATTCATTGTAAAGTATTGCATTAATGAACTAACGTAATACACCTTATTTTGTGTAGGGATGAGAGATGGGGAACCATGCTCACTACGGCAACATGAGTGGAGGTGTGAGGNTAATACACCTTATTTTGTGTAGGGATGAGAGATGGGGAACCATGCTCACTACGGCAACATGAGTGGAGGTGTGAGGGGGAAAGGAATTAGTGGCGGTGGCAGAAAACAAACTAACAGTAGAAAAGGAAACTCAAATAGGTGAGGAATGTGGAAACTGGAATGGGGAACATTATGGAGGATGTGCCAGTGACAAGGATGGAAGTGGGTAAGGAGGAGAGGTGGAAAGGGGAGATGGTCAAGTGTAGTTTAGGAATAAGGGTAGAGGAAGAGTTGGAAGGCATAAGGGGTGAGTTAGGCAAAATACAAGCTAGTCTACAGAAGGAACTGCAGGAGGAGAAGCAGAGGAAAAGGGAGGCAGGGATAGAGGGCTAGAGACAGTAGAAAGGGAAAAGGCAGTAGGTGACACTAGGATAGATGAGCAGGTAGCAATGTAGGGAACAGGCAGTGGTGTAAGGCAAGAAGCTATGTTGAGGCTTGTAGGAGAGGGATCAGCAAAGACCTGCAGGTAGGAAGAAATGAACAGTTCCAAGGCCAGAGGGGAAGAAAGAGGGCTGGTCAAAGGGAAGGAAACAAGGGTGGTGCAGGAGGAGGCTGGTGGAAGGGATCAGGGAAGAGCTGAAGTAGACAAGGGGAGGCAGGTGGGTGGAAGAGACACAAAGCAGGAAATGAACCAGAGGTGGTTTTCCTAGCCAGCTGAATCATAAAGTGTCAAGAATTGAGGGAAATCAGAAAAAGAAATACATGTAAAGCAGCTTTTGGTGGCGCAAAAGTTAAGGACTTGGAGGAAAGAGTTAATAAATAGTATTAGAGGTAACAGAGTGGCAAAGGTGGTTGTAATTCATGCGGGGGGAAAGGAGGTGGGGCTAGAGGTAGAGAGGGGCCTCAGGGGGTTACTAAGTAGAGTACAGGAGACGTTCCCACGAACTAGGACAGTAGTTAGTGACGTGCAGGTTTGAAAGAGAACAACTTACAGGAAGGCAGTGGAAGCGAGTGAGGCTTATGAGAGAGTATGTAAGGATTTGGGGGCTACATCTATAGATAGTAGGGAATGGGTAGGCTGGGAAAGTGTAGGAAGGGACCAGGTACACCTGACAGAGCAGGGAAAGAGGATCCTAGGGGATCTCCTAGGTAGGGAAGCAGCTGGCTGTATGGAGAGGGTCAGGGCTGAGCAGCGAGGGTTTATATAGCAACCAGAGAGGGACAAGGTAACAGAAGTAGAGCGTAGTGGAGAGGTAAGCGCTGATGAGACCGCAGAGCCGGAGAGAGGGGGTAAGCTAAGTAGGAGGGTAAAGCAGCATGTTAGCATAAAGTTAATGGTGGTGAGCTGTAGGAGTGTGTACAGCAAGCTGGAGGGCTTCTGGGGTAAGGTAGAAGGATATGGGGTGGATATATATAGTGGTGGGTGCAGAAATCTCCCTGAGGGATAGGTTTGAAAAGTGGTCTGTGGAGGCAAATTTGGAAGGATAATGGGAAGAATTTAGAAGAAGAATAATAGAGGTTATGTTGGAGATATTTGTGCCCAAGAAAAGATTACGGTCTGGGGGAGATCCACCATATTATGGACAGGAGATTCAAAGATGAAGAGGAAGTGTAGAAAATTACATGCCAAGTGGAGAAATGAAGGGATGACAAGAGCTAAGGAATTGATGAAATAAATGGGAAGGGAGCTTGAAAGGATGATCAAACAGGCGAAGAATATATTTTTAGGGCAGATGGTGAAAGAAGGAAAAGGAAAGGAATGGGGGAAATTGTATAGGTATGTTAAGATGGTAAGGGGAGGAGAAGAAGGAATCCCTCTGCTGAAAGCTAGGGATGGCAGGTCTGCGACAAATGACCAAGAAAAATTGGAGATGTTGCAAGGCCAGTACTAGTCAGTGTTTGAGGCAAAGGAGGATTGGAATAGGGAGGCTAATAGGGATTGGAGGTTGTTTAGTAAGTTTAAGATGAGGGAGTGGGAGATAGCAATGGTGATCAGGAGGTTGAAGAGCAGTAAGGCAGTGGGACCAGACAGGATAGGGAACGCAGCACTCAAGTTTGGTGGTGGGAGAGAGTTATTGAAATATTTGGAGGTGTTGTTTAGCAAGTTCTTAGGAGAGGGTAAGTTGCCACAAGGTTGGAAGGATGCGTTGGTGGTCCCAATACACAAGCAGGGGGAGGCCGGGCAGCTACAGACCGGTGAGTCTCACATAGAGTACAGGAAAGGTAATGAAGAGGCTGGTGGTTCAGTATGTGGTGAATGTTATAAACAAGAGGAATTGGTTGGAGGAGTCACAACATGGTTTCAGTAAAGGATACTCATGTGAGACGCAGCTGTTTGGGCTGTTAGAGGATCTTGTGCAGGCAGTTGAGGGGAAGCAGATGGATGCCTGCTTCATGGACTTTGAGAAGGCATTTGATAACGTGCCCCATGGGATTTTGATGAAGAAAGTGGATGAGCTGCCTGATACCGGATAAGTGGGTAGTGGAATGGATTGGGGACTTCCTCAGAGGGCGAAGACAGAGGGTGAAAGTGGGGGAGGCAATATCGGAGGAAGGAGAGGTTATGTCAGGGGTGCTGTAGGGAAGCGTGCTGGGCCCTCTGTTGTTTGCCATAATGGTAAATGACATGGGTTTAGGGATTAGGAAAAAATCTGATTACTTGCAGATGATTGTGTATTGTATGCAGTGAGGGGGTGAAAACTTGCAGGCAGACATTGACAGGATATGGTTGTGGACCATAGAGAATAAAATGAAGATAAATGTAAGAAAAACTAAGGTAGTGAGGTTGACAAGGAAGAAGGTGATAAGCAGGGACATGTACAGATGGGAGGAGCAAGAGATAGAAGAAGCAGCAGAATATAAGTATCTAGATAATGTACTGCAGGGAGACCTCAGATGGAAACAAACAGGAAGAGAGTGTGGCTGCAAAGGGAAGAAGGGCTTTGGGTATGTTGGGAAGGGTGCTGAAGGGAGTTAGCGGTGAGTTGAAGGAGAAGGCATATGACACAATGGTACGGCCTATGTTAGAATATGCGGCAGCAGTATGGGTCCCGTATGTACAGGTGGAGGTGCGAGAGCTAGAGAAGGGCAGCAAGAAGGGTGAAGGGTAGGTGGAGAAGACGGGCAGGATAGTGAGGACGAAGGGAACTATAGGCCATCAGTGATGATGAAAGAAATGGGGTGGAGCTCGTTGTAGGACAGGAGGAAAGCGGAAAGGCTTATCAGGATGTACAGGGTGGTGAATGGAAAGGTAGGGTGGGGAAGGTTCTGCTGCCAGCTAAGTAAGGGGGTGTTTAGAAGGAGAGGAAGCAACAGTGAGAAGCTTCAGAGGGCGTGGAGGAGAACAGAGCGGGGTAGGCAGTCTATGCTTGTGAGGTCTGTGAGGGAGTGGAATGTGTTGCGGGAGGAAGTGGTTTCTGTGAGGGGTGGGGGGTGGCAAAGTTCAGGAAGGGCGTGGAAGAGGAGTTTGGTTAGTAGGGGAGAGGTGAGAGAGTTCGCCACCGGGCGGTAGTCTAATTGCGGGTGTTGGTTATTGTTATTATTATTATCAAACAGCAAACCCACACACACTTATACATTACATTTTTGAACAATTTCTTCTGTCATTCCCATTGTATGGATCAAGAGCATTGGGAAAATGGCATTCAGGATAAAAGGTATTTGATAGTATTGGTGTCAATGAAAAGTTTCAACCGTACTGATGTTGTTCTCAAGTGTATTACAGAACTTGTATTTCTGTGCGTGTTACAGCTCTGGTGATTCAGTAGCAAATGTTATATTTTCCGAACAGTTGTATGCGTGTGTTGGAGTTGGTAGCTTATTGTTTACATCTTCCTAACATACAGATTGCACTGTCTTGTTTACATACAATTATGCCAATGAAAGGTCGATATCAGTCAGAAGTTTGAGCTAATTTTTCATTGCCTCCAATTGCAACCTAACATCCTCATTGTATTTACATAGACAGGACCATTGTGGTAAGACAAGTTGTGGGCAAAGTGCAGCAAATTTTGAAAATGAATCTTTTGATTCAGGAAACTGTTCACAGAACATAGAAAAGTCTTCTTTGAAGGATGATACCAAATAATACTTCAGAACTTTCTCCTTTGTACTTCCAGACCGCACAATTATGTAGTCTTTTAATCCTGGGCTTACCCATGATATTCATCCTATCGTAGAAATTTGCATTAATTTTTAGTGTTTCCGAATTCAGTCGTCCATTACCGCACTTGCAGCACTATTATTTATTAGTCCTTCGTGAGCTAGAAGTTTCAACTCAGCTTTCCCTACGGCTTGAGGCGATGCTTTCACAGGACAGTTTTGCTTGTCCATTGCTTTCTTTCTTGCCTCTCTGTTTTCTTTCACTTTCTCTGTTAATCTCCTTCATTTTAATTGTTTCTTTTTGTAACATTCGCTCCCTGTGAACCTTCTTTCTATGTCTGTCCTTTTCTTTTACTTTATTATATTTCTCTTGATTTCGTTTGAGCCTACCCCTATACACACTCGTCTTTAATTTTGCTGGTAGTGGCATTTCTCACCTCAATCTTGAAAAATAGAAGGTGCGAATATGGAGAACATTAGCCTATGTTTATTTGCATAAATTACAAGCATCTTTAGGTTTTCTGTTTGTTTACTTACTTGTAATGTTAATACTTCTTTCATTGCTCTTTCCTCACCCAAAACAAATCAAGACTGAATTTCAACTTAGGAGAACAATGCTACCACAAAGTTCAATGAACAATAATATAACTAACCATCTCACAAGTTATGCAATGCTGCCAACTTAGAAAACATAGATTGTAACTGTTTAAATCCAGTAGAACTTTGTTTTCTTAATGGATTTGACCAAAGAGAAAGATTGGTAACCAACATTAGCGTAGTACAAAATCAACATACAATTCTAATAAAATTCATGAATGTTTATATACTAATAAGATTAGAAAATCCTGTTCTTTGTTATTTTTAGTTTAATAGTTAACGTAATAAAATGAAAATATCATGTTTTTGGTAACAGAATTACGTTTCGTGGAACATGTCATTGAAACTTTATAATTAAAAATTATGTTACATGGACTCCGGAGGAGCATCTGAGTTTGTGAGGGATGGAGGGAGGTCTTAATAAAAATAAAATAATTAAATTAGATTTCTAATTTATTCACACAGCTATTATTTACAGCATTAAATTATCTGTCTCCACTGTTACTCTTTTTATTTTACAGTGAGCGCAATATTTAACTTCTATTTCAACTTTAATTAACGTCCTTCTTTTTGTCTCTGTTTGGTTATTGTCAATTAACTAACACACATTCAGTCTGTCTGTTGTCATCACGTGTAATGTCTTTCACTCATGTATCCAGACTGCGGGTCGTACTCTTCACTGCTCTGATGTTCGGAGTCGCTGATTTTCCTCCCGCTGCGCGCTTCTCTTCTCGCTAGTCTTCTATCGCTGAAACTATGTCCTTCACTTCCACTTGCTCATGCAGGGCAAAGCAGCAAGCGCGTAACAATATTATATTCTTCAGTAAATCAATAAATTATATTTTTCTTATTTCCTTGAATGTCTAAGGATACTCGGTCACTTGTAGTGTGTACACATAATTACCCTGACAGAAACTGTTAATACGCGACGTGGAAGAAATGTTCCTTGTACAATATTGAAACGTGATACATTTTTGTAAATATCAGTTGTGGATATGACACTACTTACATTTACATCCAATTTGGCATACTTAACAAAGACATTACAAGCATTTTAAGTTTTCATATGCATGTCCAGTTTCTCGTGGAATTGCCCATCTACACCTTCTTCTTTCTGCCACTGCTCAAACCTCTTTTTCAAGAAATTTTTTTATTGGCCACTGTGGTCTAGTGGTCAGACTACTCGCCTCCCACCAAAGTGAACTGGGTTCGATTCCCAGCGGGGCCGCTCACAGATTTTCGCACATGTGAATCATGCTAGACGATGCTGCTGATCAGTGGGTTTTTTCAGGGATCTCCCATTTACTCCACCCTTGCATTCTGGCTCTGATCCATACTCACCTTGCTTCACCTTCATCGCTCTTAATACCCAGATGTTAAGAGCTGCCCAAATCTCTCCATTCCACTTGAAGACGTTGTAGGCCTCCTCCTTGTTTCCCCTCCTACATCGCCATATTACTCTACTCCTAGGATCCTCTATCAGCAGCCTTCCAATCCTGATTTCCACCACCAGAATATCGTGGTCACTGATGTCATCTAAGACTACCGAACCAATTACAGCATTTCCAGGCCTAACCAACACCACATCCGGCACTGTCCCCAACACCTTCTCTGTTACTTCTTACTGCCTGTCCGTCAGTTTAACAATCCTTTCCTTGACCTCCTCTATTGCCTGCCATCCTTGATCTGGCGACCTGTAAACTGATATCAATTTGATACTTCTGCCTCTACCCCTTGTCACAATTTCCATCACCTCGGCCACATCACAAACCCATTACACAGATCCCTCCAAGCCCTCTCTTACGCACACACATTATCCCCCTCCTTCCCTGTCTTGTCTGCATTCACTATTTAACACTTCCTCACCAAACCATGTCTCTCTGATGCTATGACTATTTCTGCCCCATACCCTTAGAACATTGCCTAGATGTTATCCAACGTGTATAAGCTTCTACAATTTAACACCATTAACTTAATGCAATCCTTACACCGCTTTCCTTTTGTTATGTATTTCGTCATGTTCTTTGCCTTGAATACATCAAAGCGTACATAAACATTGTTACTGTCCAGCCATTGCTTTCAAGCTCACCGTTGCCAACCCCTTGGCATTCAATATACCACAATTCCTCCGCCTCATAATAAAATACTGACATCATTAACAAAGTGCACAATGCAAAATAAACAGTAATATATGTAACTACACTTAAAGGTCAAAGAATTAAAACATACGGTTACTGATCAAATAAATATTTTTTAACTCTGTTCCGCTTAGGGTATCTCTGTTCCCTTAGCACATCATCACATGTTTTTCTCGTGGAACTGATCAAATCTTCTGTTGGGATCCCCTTAAACCCTTCATTTTGGCAACATCCCTCTGCAGTGTCCCTATTATTCTGGAGACACTCTGGATTTGTTTCTTCTGGGAGTGAGCTCATGACATCAATATCCCTATCACTATTGACAACACCTTTCCTGTCTACCTTCGTTCTGCTGCCACCTAGGTTGGCTCTTCTCTTCCATTTCGATGTCCGCTGCTGTAAACTTCTCATGGAAGTGACCGTAGTTGGTCAAGGTGGTGGTGATATGTGCCTTCGCAGCTCTGTATTCTGTAAGAGATAGAACCCAACTGCTCTGCCAAAATACCCTTTGTCCACCGCTCTCTGCCACGGGGGTAAACCTCAAAAGTGACTGGAGCACCTACATCAGACGTCACAGAGCGGTGTCGAGATGATCTGCTGGCAGACTGCGAATGGTCAGATGATACCTTTGCGGCCACAGATGGAGTCAACAAGGACGAACAACTACGAATAACTGCCAAACATCAGACTACTTGGGGTTCCACCAGTCGCTGGATGAGGTGTGACACGGTAGGCCAAAAGGAATCTGGGGATGGCAATCTTAAGAGGAGTGTGGGAATTCACAGGGGCCTTTTCTTTAGCGTTAAAAGTCTTTGCCATATTCTTGACTAAGCCATTAGTGGAAGGAAGGTATGAGGGTGAGAATGTGTGTTTGATGCCATTTTTCTTACAGAAAACAGAGAACTCGTCTGATAAAAACTGTGTTCAGTTGTCAGTTACCAAATGCTCTGGAAGACCATATGTAGTGTTCTCAAAATTTCACATGAACTGATGTTGAACAATTCACCCACCTCTGGCCATTTAAAGTATGCAGCGACAAGAATAAGGAAGTATTTTCCCAAAAAGCGTCCCTATGTTATTGTGGATGCGTTGCCAAGGTTTACCTTGCCATGTCCATGGCATCAAGATTGACTTATTTGGTGTTGGTGCATTCTGAAGGCAAGCATTGAAGGAAGCTGCCAAACCCTCCAAGTCACTGTCAACTTTGGCCCACCATACATAAGATCTGGCAAGAGCTTTCATTTTTCTAATTCCAAAATGTGCTGAATGCAGTTCTTGCAAGACTCTCTCCCTCAGAGCAGATGGCACAATTACTCGATGACCCCACAACAAACAACCCTGCTTCAGAGCCAGCTCATACTTTCAGAGACTTTTCCACTTCCTTATGCCAACCATCTCTAACACATGTAATAACTTTGCTCAAGACTGTGTCACATTCCGAACAGAGTCGTGGGTTACTGATAAAAACTCCCGACTCCCCGACATCAAGATATGAGAACTGCTCAGATGTTTCGAGGCTGTGAAGAGGTAGTCTCGACAGACCATCTGCATTGCCATGCTTATCTTCCCCTGTCTCATACTGGATAGTATAGTGAAACTCATGTAGCAGCACCACCCACCTGCGAAGCCTATTTGCTGCTAACTGAGGAATGCTGCAATGGTCCCCAAAATGTGGGTCAAGAGTTGGTGGTCGGTGACGAGAAGAAATTTGCAGCTATACAAATACCTGGAAAAAAAATATTTTTGACACCAAACACAATTGCCAGCACCTCCCTGTACAACTGTGAATATTTCTTTTCCACTATCGACAAAGTGCGGGAGCCAAAGGCAGTAGGTTTCTCAATTCCTCCTGGAAAGATGTTACTAATACCTGCCCCAACCCTATAAGGAGAGACACGACACGCCAGTTTTACGGGCAAGTTGGAGTCATAATGTGTCACCATACATGAGGATGCAACCAACTGCTTCAGTTTGACANCGCCAGTTTTACGGGCAAGTTGGAGTCATAATGTGTCACCATACATGAGGATGCAACCAACTGCTTCAGTTTGACACAGGTGTTATTACATTTGGAAGAGCAATGCCAGCGATGATCCGTGTGTAGAAACTCCTGTAAAGGTGCAAGAATTGTAAAAATATTTGTTAAAATACGTGCATAATAATTGACCAGCCCCAAACATGCTCTGAGCTGCTTCACATCTGTTGGGGCTTGTGCATCAACTACAGTCGTGACTTTTGCAGTACATGTATGCAATCCATTTTTGTCAACAACATGCCCTAAGAACTCAACAGATGCCTGGAAAAATGATGTAGGCCTGCATATAGGAAGTGAGCTAACAGATGTTTATTGTTAAAAAACACGTACACACTTTGAATGAGGTAGAGAAGAAAAGTGGAGTGGAGTGATTTCAGTAGCTCGTAACAATCCGGTCTTCCGAGCCTGAAAGGGTGAAACAAGGTGGAAATGGAGTAGAGCCAGAATGCAAGGGTGGGGGAAATGGGAGATCTCAGAGAAAACCCGTTGACCAGAGGCATCGTTCTGTGTGATTCCCACACGTGAAAATTCGGGAGTGACACTACTGGGAATCCAACCCGGTCTGCCTGGGGGGAGGCATACTACACCACTAAGGCGCAAAGAAGAAAAGGGGATTGGCATATTTCCAGAGGAGGGAAGAGGGTTGTGAATCAAAAATATATTTGAAGATGTTTGAAAATATGTATAAACTATGATTAACTGTGAAATTATAAGGCCCCTTTTGTGTTTTTGCATCTGTTACACAGGATGATTCACGAGGAGTTACCGCCACTCACAGGGCCCATTCCTTACTTCATTTGGAGCAAAATTTGTCATGTAAATGTGGGTCCTATTCCAAATATTTACAGAGTAATTACAAACATTTGAAAAATTACGAATAAAATAATACTCTTTCAGAAGTTAATGCAGGGATGTATTATCAGACCGTATTGTTTACAGTTGAGCATCTCAATTGCGTTTATCAAGCTTACAAAACATGTTCAAAGATGTTTCCGTCTACTTCCACACATTTGGCCGCATGCTTATGAACCGCTCGTGTTGCTCTACGTCGCTGCACACGGCTGTCTCTGATCTCTATAGCGGCATGCATTATACGCACAAGTAGTTCCTCATGTGTTTGTGCAGTCCTTTGGTAAACAATATCCTTCATCCATCCCCATACTGTTATGAAGTGATTTGGCTTTAAGCTTGATGGCCTGTCTGATCACACCTTCAAACTTTAAACCAGGGCACGAGCGTGATTGGAGTAATACCTTGCAAAAGGCAGTTCCAGAAACTCCCTACATCAGCCAGTAAACGAGGCCGAAAATATTGAACAACGCGCCCGACATAGGCTAACGTAACACTGGGAGCGGAGTATTTTTTCATTGGGGCAGCGGAACACGAAGACGTGGAGATGGGTGTGTCCGGCCGTCGTTAACCGCCTCCTAGAAACAGCCTCTGGCGACATGAACAAGGTGGGGACGTTTCAATTAGATTGTAATAGTAGTGGCGTGCAGTAATATAACTTAATATAATTAATTAGCGTCTTGGTTTCCCATTTAAGTTCCCTGATCAATGGTTATATAAATAGTTATTGTATATTCCTTATGTTCAATAAACTCCATCTTATACTGTTGTGCTCTGCCTAATCTTGACTCATTATTTAGCTATGCCCATAGCCCCTTTCAGGTATGAATTGACTTAGAAGCTAATTCGTAACAATGTGCAAGAATGTAGTGGTGATAGATCTGGCAATCGAGGAGGCGAGGGGTGAAAAACCACCTCGTCCTATCCATCTCTCAGGGAAATGCACATGTTAGTGTTCAACCGCAGTACTGTATGCTGGAAGTGGGGAGGTGCACCATCATGCTGGAAAATCATACGACGTCTCACTGCTAACGGAATATCCTCGTGTATCAGCGGCAGTTCTTGAAAAATTGTAGATACACCACACCAGTCAAGTGTCCCGGGAAAGTAAATGGCCCAATCAGCAGATTGTTTAAGACACCACAACACATGTTGATGCTGAAATGGTGTTGAAAACTCCTTTCCACTGTGGGGTCGGTATGCTGATTGTCGAATCACCCAGTAAATATTGGGACTAGGACCCTGATTGATACGACGTATTATGCTCCAAATGATGTAAGGAATAGAGTGTCAATAGCTCCTCGTGAATCACCCTGTATTTGTTTTGATGTAACAGTCTGCAGGCTTCTCTCCTTCTATCATATTTCCAACTTCTTAGCAGCCCTGCAGTCACGACCTTATTTACTTCCCTTCAAGGCTCTCCTATCCTATGAACTCTCTTATGTAACCATTTTTGATGTGCATTATTTCTTCATTTTTAAAGTATACCATTCCTTACAGTTTCTGACCTTGCTTTGCTCCTCCTCTCCCAGAACTTCATAACCTGCGTCACGAGTATATGCCCTCGGTAATACATATCTTTCACCTTTACTTTGTGGTATCTTTTTTAGACATTCTTTTTTTGTATTGCAAACTTATTAATTTATTTTTTAATTAATCTGTTATATACTTTGGATATCCACCCTCTTTCTGATCCATCATTATCTGTGGGCCCATTTTTAAATTTACCTCAATAGTTGAACAGAAGGTTTGTTCAGGTTAGGAAATGGCCCGAACCTCACTCAACTTCCCAATATATACTTAAATCATTTACTCTAGTACCTCCATTATAAGGTAGGTCTATTGATGGAATATTTATGATTTAGAAAAGTGGAAAGAGTGAGGGGAGTCTTGAAACAGTAGGATAAACAGACACTAAGGGCAAGGACATTATGTGCAAAGTATATGTTCATATCACTACGATATTAGTTGAGATTATAAGAGTGTTATTGCTCATGTTTTCAGGGTGAATGAACAGCGTATCAAGGAGGTTGGTCCAGACAGGGCGTGTGCAGAGTGGCTTCTCCGAAATGGTGCCAACGTGAAATGGGAGAACGACAAGGAGTTCCTGAAAGACTATAACCTGCTACCACCTGAAGACGTGAAACGCCATATCGTTGCAGTAGATGCGGATGATGCATCCATCTCGTCCATTGGATTTCCACATTTCAGTGAGAAAGCTCTCAAACACTAATAGCTAAGCTCAGTAACTCTGAGCAAAATTGTATAAGTTTCTTGTAANAAAAGTTTCTTGTAAATCTGAGTTACAGGAATACAGGTGGGTGCAGTTCAGACAAATGCTAGTTAAGAATGATAGTGGACTGGGTATACAAGAGGTATATAATCTAGACAGCAAAATATACCCAGGTCTGTAAGTAACATGGCTGATATGTCATCACATGGAAAATTGTTCAACTTGGTCATGTTGCAGAGTTAAATAATATGCACATTTTTATGACCAAAGTATGTAGCATAATAAGGTGAATATTGTCTGATTTTCATTCTTCTTACAATGTATTCCATTTAAGTATGTTTTATTGTGAAAGTAGATATTTTAAAAATAATTTGAAGACTCTATTTAATTCATTAAAACATAACTCTAACACAGTAAAATCTCAATTCTACGACCCGGGAAATAGCGACCCCTCTCAAATTAATAACCTGGTTTTGGGGAACCATAAGAAATTTTATTAAAAATGTTAAAAATTTAAAGGAAATAGTTAAAAATAAAATAAGTCTGTTACCATCTATTTGGGTTACTGTGCGTTGCTATTCCTTCACGAGTGTTCTTCTACTCACAAGCAAGTCAGCGTGTAGTATATTTTGTCCATCCCCACCCCCAAGGTGACGAATGTTTCCCCGCGTACGACCTGTTGCACCACATGCCAGGGTTGTATCGCCATTGTGCTTCTGCTTGCTCTCGTTGTGCTTGCACTAATACGACCTGGTTTTATGTGCACTTCTTGGATTTCTCTGTGTTTAGATGANTACTCTTCTTGGATTTCTCTGTGTTTAGATTACTACTTGCTGACATAATACGCTTGTTATAAAACAACTGTAGAAAGACATATTAAATTGAGCGTGAAGTATTTATAGACAAACTTTGTATTGGGAATATGTATAACGTCTGCCTTTCTACAAGTGCATGCAGTCTGTCACCGCTCGGTGGCGGGTGAGTAGTATCACTCCAGCGAGTGTGCATGCAGCCCTGCCATTGGAGGAGGACAACCCAGTTGCCTACTCCCCATGTGTCACATCCTCGCCTTGGCCTCTGAGTAGAGAGGTCATCATTCCAACTGTCAGGAGCCACTCCGAAACAACATTCCAGTTCTTTGTGACAAACAATTCTTTCTAATAGTTGTTCTTGGAATGGATTCAGACTTATATTCGGCTATTAGAGTGAGCGCTATCTCAAACCAACAGNGTTTCTAATAGTTGTTCTTGGAATGGATTCAGACTTATATTCGGCTATTAGAGTGAGCGCTATCTCAAACCAACAGATGAGAGGAGGGGACTTAGAAAGCAGCCCAATGTTTAATAAGTTGTAACTTGAAGCAGACGCAGCGACAACCCCTCCACAGACTCCCTTCACCCCACCTGGTTGGCCATGAGAGGGAGGGCGTGAGAATGTCATGCTGGTCGCTAGCCAATCATCTTCCACCTCGCCAGTCATGNTGGTTGGCCATGAGAGGGAGGGCGTGAGAATGTCATGCTGGTCGCTAGCCAATCATCTTCCACCTCGCCAGTCATGAAAGGAGAGGAGGCGAGGTTGCTCTAGGCATGCCGGATATCACCAGAAAACTGCCAAAGCTTGTCCATCGAAGCGGAATGTTTAAGGTACCCGCACACTGGGGCACGGTGCAGTGCAGCAACATTTCCAACCGAGAAAGTCACATGCAAGTAAATGGGAACCCTCACACATAGGCGAAGCACAGTGGGAGACAGTGCATACTGCAGTGCAAGAAGTCGTCATGGAAAAGTACTTCAAGTATTAATTTCACTCTTTCTTTTTGCATTGAACTTCAAGATTATGAGCGAAAAGAACCAGTGTTTTTGTATAGGAAATAGCACCTAATTATTTAAATACATAATGCGAAAGACAGCATAACATTAATAGCAGTGTTTAATAACAAATCTCATCACACAAGATAAAATGCAGTAGTTATTAAAAATTTTTTTTGTATTTACTGAGCCTTGGTAGGGTGGCGAGCTGAGCCAGGTGGGTCTCTGTATGTCTCTTGTCTGTGCTGCAGTTTGTGGGGTCCTCCTGCGGTTACAGTGCATCGCTGTGCCCCAGTGTACCAGCACCGTAGCATGTCATGTTCCTTCAATAGCAATATACGTTTTATTTGGTAGATGTTATTTAAACTTCTTCTTTACAAGCGTGGGTAAATATAAATTCAAACCCACAGCCTTGTTGCAAATACCCCTAGGATATCAGTTTATCTAGATGTGTATCTATTGAAATAAAGTAACATTTTAATAAAAAAATCTTATGATTTTCCTTAAGAACTCACTAAAAATGCATTTCTAATTCTTGTAGCCTACCTCCGTTGGACCAACGGAAGGTGAAGGAGGCCGTGCGACTGCTGGGGGGGAGGGCAGAAAAAGTTTTCACCAGTTTAGTCGTATTTATTTTTACTATTTTGTAGACCGGTGATGCTGTGAATAACAAGATCATGGGGAAAGTCCGCATGCATTGTTTTTATTACTCATAAAACAAGCCATACACTGTACCACAACGCTAACTGAAACCCTGGCCCACATACATGACAGAGCACCGCAGTCACATTTAGTCTGACGTGTGCTGCTCCCGGAAGCCCAGCAGGAGGGGTAGCCAATAAGGAGGGCACTCTTTCGCTATCAAAAAAAAATTGACCTAAACTGACACACACATTAGTAAATGTTTTCATATGAAAACTTTTACTCCAATGATATGTCGTATATTTGATTCCAGCGATGCTTCTATAATGGTTTGGCATTTACTTTACTGATACTTTCACTACTCGGTAAGTTGACAGTGACGCTGGTGATAGCACTGTCCACTGACCCACAATTTCCCTAGTACATATTCTGATGTGTCTTTGCATGTTGGCTCTGCTTTTGCCAGTCGTATTTAGTGATGCTTTGTATTGTTGAGTTTTCAAGCGAAAGAACTTCAAAAGGGAACAAAACTGCATCATTAGTGGCTACTCATTATTTCACTAGCATCCACATGTATTGTTTGGGGTTAATATTGCAGTGGTATGGTGGCGATCTTAACAACTCTGTGGCCACATGATATTTTGAGAATTCAATGTTTTGGGTTTGTCGTCAATCCCTTAGAATATTTTCTTCAACAGAATTATAATACAGTGCATTGTCAAGGACAAGAATACATTTTTGCAGCAGATTAGGGAAAAGTTGCTTTTGACACCACCTAGTGAAATTTTCACCATTGATTTGATTGTGGTGGTCAACACATTTTGTTTTGGTCTTAAATACCAACAACGCTTGATCACTGAAACCTTCCTATTTTCTAACATGTGCTTTACAGTACGTCTTCCCCGCTCAATCACGTTCGTATATTCCTTTAACTTTTTAATTTAGCCAACATTTACTTTAATTACAAGTTGGATAAATCCATGTTTTATCAAGATAAATTACGTAAAGTTTTTTATCTCCTAGACTGTAGTTCTCCTTCATTGTTCTCAAATACAATGCGTTGCTTACCACTAAGTNACGTAAAGTTTTTTATCTCCTAGACTGTAGTTCTCCTTCATTGTTCTCAAATACAATGCGTTGCTTACCACTAAGTGATTTCTTTCTATAGTGTAACTACTTCTTCCATTTTCTGAACTGATATCCATTCTTCAAGATTTTCTCCCCTACTGCCATACACTGTGTACAATCCCTGGACAGTTCTCATCAATACTCCACAGTCAAATAAATCNACGTAAAGTTTTTTATCTCCTAGACTGTAGTTCTCCTTCATTGTTCTCAAATACAATGCGTTGCTTACCACTAAGTCATTTCTTTCTATAGTGTAACTACTTCTTCCATTTTCTGAACTGATATCCATTCTTCAATATTTTCTCCCCTACTGCCATACACTGTGTACAATCCCTGGACAGTTCTCATCAATACTCCACAGTCAAATAAATCNTATTTTCTCCCCTACTGCCATACACTGTGTACAATCCCTGGACAGTTCTCATCAATACTCCACAGTCAAATAAATCCAACTCATTCTTCCTTTATGACAAGCTTGGTATCATTAGCTTAGTGTTTGTTCTCATAACACCACCACTTTCTTTTCTAATTTTCTTTATTAAACTTGTGGATGTCCCTGTTGTCGTTACAGNTTTGTTCTCATAACACCACCACTTTCTTTTCTAATTTTCTTTATTAAACTTGTGGATGTCCCTGTTGTCGTTACAGTAAATTTCATTACGTGTTAGGGGCCGCTCCGGTGTAGTGGTTAGACTGCTCGCCTCCCACCAAGGCAAACCGGGTTAGATTCCTGGCGGGGTCGCTTCTGGATTTTTGCACGTGGGAATTGTGCCGGACAATGCCGTTGTTTGGTGGGGTTTCCTCGGGGATCTCCCGTTTCCTCTGCCCCTTTCATTCCGGCACTGCTCCGTACTCACCTCGCTTCACCCTGATCGGCTCTCAAGACCTCAAAGTTAAGAGCCGCCTAAATCTCTTCACTTACTTTCACTCACTTCATCGCANACCCTGATCGGCTCTCAAGACCTCAAAGTTAAGAGCCGCCTAAATCTCTTCACTTACTTTCACTCACTTCATCGCATGTTCAACTCAAAAATTTAATGCTCCTGGTTCATTTATTGGTCACAGTAATAATAATTTTCCTTCCTTCATTGTGCACAGTTTATTACTGTTCTTTGCGTAGAATTTTCTGTTGTTTTATGGAGGAGGTGTTTTACGAACAATTTCATGTATTACGTACACCTTGAACCGTTTTATTACAAATCTTCACAGACATTTTCAAAAAAATTGGTGTACTTTATTTTAAAAATTAGAAAACTAATATTTTAGTTGACCAACATTTATACAATGAATGACAACTAAATACAAGAAGTTGCTGAATAACTAATAAGCCTACTNTATTTTAGTTGACCAACATTTATACAATGAATGACAACTAAATACAAGAAGTTGCTGAATAACTAATAAGCCTACTTTCCTCAACATGGGTGCAATGCATTTTTTAATAAGTTCTTAAAAGCTGAGTTTGTAGGAAGGACTTGATTTCTCTTTGAAAGCGGTAACATCAGTAATGAAACANAGTTTGTAGGAAGGACTTGATTTCTCTTTGAAAGCGGTAACATCAGTAATGAAACAAGAAATGTATGCAACATTAGTGAAACAATTATAAACACACATGTGCCTTACCCAGGACTTGAACCCAGAAAACCTCGTACAATGAGCTAGAGTGCAACACACTGCATTATGGAGGTCAGATTCGGAGCATCCCCTTCGGATTTAATTAGTCTAATGTTTTGATTGATAGGGTTTAGTAACCTAAAATATTTAGAGGGCCATAATTTTGAAAATAAGTGACTTAGCATGACCCACTGTAGTGCTACTTTAGAATTCACTGGAAATCGGTTCTTTAGTCCCTGAGATATGCCATAAAAAAAAATCTTAGTTTCTTATTTAATGCTATCTTACAAAATGTCAAAATGATGCTTCTATTGTGTAATGTCTGCATACAAAATTAGGTTAAATTGGGAAATATATGTGGCAAACTTACCTAAATGATTTATTATGTCGCCATTTTGAACATTGTTGTGTGACCTATTTAAATCATGAAAGTTTACATGGACTTTTGTAGCATTTATGGTGTGCACAATTTGGTACAAATTAGTGGAAATGTTCCAGTGTAACATTTGGTGGGAATCAGTTGGTTGGTCCTCGAGATATGGCATAAAACCTCCATAATTTTCATATGGTGTTCGTCGTATGGAGGACAAAAAAGTAATGTAGCACATTTGATGAATGTATACTGCCCATATACAAAGTTAGGTTAAAATAGATTACATAACTTTACAGATATAGCACACAAAACTAAAATTATTTTATAACCGCCATTTTGAAAATTAGTGTCATACTGAAAAATACATATATTAGTATTGCCTGCTGCAGTACAACATCTTCAACAAATTTTTAAAGAATGGGTGGATTGTTTCCTGAAACATGAGAAAAAAACTATTTATTTATTGGTGGGGCTATCTTACAAAATTGCAGAGAAATGAGGCTCAGTATAGACATATTTGGTGGTTGTAATAGGCAACACCAGCATATAAACTTAAGTTGGAATTGTTTTATTAATAAAATATACGGAGCTAAAATATTTATATAGCCAACATTTTGAAAATCAGTGCCTGACCTACTTAAAACATACCAGTTTACACCACCCTCTGTAGTATTATTTGTATGCCAAATTTGGTAGTAATCTCTCAATGGTTTCCCAAGATACGACATATAATAATCTTATTTATCCACATGGCACTATCTTATAAAATGGCAGACAAAATATGCTTGGTGTAGATACAGTTGATAGTTGTAATATCTACTACCAGCATGTAATGAGAAGTTGGAAATTACTACATGTTTTACATGATATAACATTAAAATTTAAAATAACTGCATGTCCGCAATTTTCAAAATAAATGTCTGACGCACCTAAAACATGCTATTCTACATCAACTTCCGTAGTACTACTTGTTTGCCAAATTTGATAGGAATTGGTAAATTTTTTCCTGAGATATGACATAAAAACTGTATTTATTTTAATGGTGCTATCTAACAAAATGGAGGACAAAATATGATCCATTTAGAAACAGTTGATGGATATAATATCTACTGCCAAATACAAATATGTTGGAATAGATTATATAATTTCAGTGATATACCATTCTAAGCTTAAATAGCTATAGGACCGCCATTTTGAAAATAAGCGTCTTACATGCTTAAAACATATCACTTAACATAATCTGCATCAGTACTACTTGTTTGCCAAATTGGGTAGGAATTGTACATTTTTTACCGAGATAGGACACAACTTTATTTATTTGTATGGTGCTATCTTCCAAAATGGCCGACAAAAGCAGTTAAATGTTGGTATATATAATGCTTCTAACATATACTTTCAGTATACAAAATTTGCTTGAGATTGTTTTAATTGTGTGGCAGATATACCAAATAAACCTAAAACTAATTGTATAGCCGCCATTTTGAAAATAAGTATCTAATAAAGTTAAATCACTAATATTTACTTGGCCTATCATAGTATTACTTACCTGCCAAATTGGGTGAGAATTGGTTTAACAGTTTTCGAGATAGAGTGAAAAATCTTTATTTCTTCAGTTGGCAGAATTTTAAAAAATGGCGGACCAACAGCAATACTCATCTCGCAATGTAATGCATACGTGATGCTCTGCCAGCATACAAAATTTGGCTTAAATCGGTTGAATGGTTCCCGAGATATTACATATTGCCCCAAATTTTAAAATTACCTCTATTTTGAAAGTAAGTTCCAGACGTGGTCGAAAACTATAAAAGTCAGGTGTACTTTCTAAGTACTAAATGTGTACAAAGTTTGGTGAAATTCGGTACACCTGCTCAAAAATTGAAAGGAGGAGACACGCACATATGCACGTGCGTGCATGCACACGTGCGTGCATGCACGCACACTCACATAAAGACAGGAAAGTTGTCTCATAAGCCTTTCCTTTTTTTATAAAGTATTCAAATAAACAGTACTTCTTGCGCAAAAAATTATTTTTAGACCAAAAATATTGATGGTACTTAATTCTTATCTGTACCTTATTTTTCAAACATATTTTTGGAAAATAAATGTTGTTAGAGTTGAGTAAATACAGTAATAAAACACAGCAAATAACATTCTTGTTACAACTCAAGTGCAGGACACTTTTTTTTCAAAAGCGGTGTTTACAACAGGGGATTGTATTTTTTCAGAGTGAAGAATCAGTATCATTGATACCTCTCGATACTAGCAGTATCCAGGGTATCGTGGTATGGAGAATCGGAACCAGCCAATTCGTAATGTGTTAAGTCATCTCTTCTCTACAGGTTTCTCCTTGATCACCCCTGTGAAAGACATCGCTACATGTCAACCAACTAGCAACAGGTGTTTGTTGTTTTAATATTGACACTTTGTGACTCCAGAAAATAAGTGGCATATTGCTTAGCATTCATTTTTTTACAAGTAGTGGCAAAATCTGTGACAATTGATAATGGCGAACTCTCACATTGGACTTCCTTGCCCAATCTGTTTCGTCCTTGAAACACAATTGTTCCCCTGAGCCTTGACTGGTGAGTAATGTCTAATTCTGACTCATTAGTATTACTGGATTCTTGTGTTGGGTGACATGTTAAGGTGCAGCAGTCCTATTTAGTGCCTCCCAGTTGACTGTCAAGGTGTAGTATTGTGATAGTAGAATGAACAGTTATTTATTGTAACATATCTGCAAGACTATTTGCATCAGCCAATGCTTTACGCATAGATGGGGATTGTGGGTCACCTGGCCAGTTTCCAGTTGGTATCCCCTGCAGCAAAATTAATTTACCAATAAGTGGCCTAGTTTAAAGTTGGGTGGGTCATATGGTGACCCTTTAAAATTCATACACAGTTTGTTTCCACTTGGTTTAGAAGAGATTAACTTTTCCTCGTCAAAGCAGTAATTGATAACAACTGTGCTGTCAGCAATTTATTTGGCACTAAATATCAGTTGGAAAGTCATGACGGCCAACGTACTGCTGAACACTACTTGTGTTTTCAAATTTAATTTCTAAAGTTTCGGCATGCAATAGATTGCATCAATTCACAGCCATTGTGAAGCACAATGCAATATAAATAAACAAGTTTTCTTATCCGTACTTTTTCTTAAAAGCAAAGTATACACAACAATGATGTTCTCGTACTTGTAGTTTGACATACACAAATAATAGGTTGACACATGCTCATGTGTGGACGGGCTGCGGTGCTGTAGTGGGCTGGCCATTTGGCTTCCCACATGCGTGAACTGGATCAATTCCAAGCGGGGTCGCTCCCGAACTTTCGCACGTGTGGGTCGTGCCGGACGATGTTGCTGGTCGGCTGGTTTGACCAGGGATCTCCTGTTTCCCCTCCCTTGCGTTCTAGCACTGCTCCATGCTCACCTCACGTCACCTTCTTCGGCTCTCAAGACCTCGATGTTAAGAGCCACCCAAGTAAATCCACTCCACTTTGGATGCATGGTTACAGTGTTTCATTGGCAGACCAGGTGAGCGGTGTTGCACTGCAGTTCAGTGAGTCGTGCGTTGTTGGTGAGTATAGCGATTGGAAATCAAAATGCTGAAAATGTACCTGTATGTATTGGGTAAGTACTGTGCGGGATGTGGCGATTCAGTGGTGTTATCTCACGTTGAGACCGGGTTGCTCCCTGCATTCTATGTTGAACTGATGTGTTATATTCCAGTGAATAAGTTCCGCACTGCTGTCTGATGGCGGCAGACTCTCGCCACTCTGTTGTTGTTGTAAACGTCGTAGTCTTTGTTGTGGAACGCTGCCTGTACTGTAACTGCCTTCTCCTGTGATCATCTCAGACTTGTTTCGTATCTGCTCAGTGGGCGTTCATTCTCTCCCCGAGAGTGTTGGTGTCGAGGTCAGAGTGTCGTTTGTGCTACAGCTGGTACATTATGTTTCCTGTTGCGCGGTCTTACCTGCCCTCTGGAGGAGGTGAAGGGAGGATTGGTGGACAGTGTAGCAGCAGTCAGCTTCAACCAATAGTGCGCAATCAAAATGTAGAGCACCGTCCACACGTCGTCCAGGTCTTGACGTACATCCTGTACACTGCTGATTAAACTGCAGTTAGGCTACTGGACCAAAACTGATTAATTGTAATCAGCAATTATCATAGTAAGCTATAAACAATTAAAGATTGATCTGAAACTGTGATTATTCGACAAAAGCTAATTATAAAAAAAACCCTGTTAAGAAGGGAATGAAAAAAATCATGTTTATTTACCAGGAAAACTGTTTATAATTGTACAAATGTGAAAAGTGTAAAATTAATGAACTTATTAAGCAGGAAACTTCTTAAGAGGGTTTCACTGTAATTGTATTCTGAAATTATCACAATAAGTTATTCCTGATTATGGTAAAGTTTTTTTTCATAAACTAGTTCAACGTAAGTAAACAAACTGTTCTAGTGCAGTACACTCCTGCTAAACAGTATTTTCTCGGAGCACAGATTACGTGCATCATCGAAAAACAACAAACGAAGACAAGCAAAAATATACTATTTTATTAAAGCACGAGAGAGGTTATTCTTTGCTGCTGGGGAAATCTAAACAGACCAGAGAAATTGTCTACATGCTGAACATTGGAGAATGCTGGTGTTTCTGAATCAGAGCTTGCAAGTTGTTCAAGCTTCCAACACTATTCCATGAAGTGGTAAATTCTTGTTGAATATTGATAGTTTTAAATTATTGTTCATTTACATTTTAGTGCATTTTAAGTAATATAAAAATAAATGTTAACCTATTAGTGATGAAATGTATTTTAAATGTTAAAGTCATAAATAAGTTACTCTTCTAGTAGTACTTTGATTCTCAAGGCCTCGATGTTAAAGGGGGTCAGTTCCCGGCATCTTGGATTTGCGGAATTTTCGCAGTTCACCTGCAACACAGATTTCATATTTTATTTGAGGCATCGACAAGGCATAGGACATTGCTCGACATGTGTTCTAATACTTGTATTACTGGACTTCTATTGCCAGAACCATTTGTCTAACTGCCGACAAGAAAAAATTACTATTTCTTACCAGCAGTTACTAGTCAAAAATTAATAAATGTGGTGGAGTTGTTATAGTTATAAACTGTTGTTAATGCTATGTCATGCAAAAAATGCCATTAAACATTCTTTAAAGGAACTTATGGCAAAAATAGTGAAAATCCAAGATGGTGGGGACTAATCCCCTTAATAGCCGCCAAAATCTCTGTACTCAACTCAACTCATTCTACTAATACTAGTTTTATCATAGTGTTTATCCAAATTGTATTAATAATCTGTAATCATAAGCAGTAATAGCAAGTATTCATTTTAAATTGGTAATTGTGATTGGCAAAGGGTAATTGGTGCAACTCTACCCTGCACATTCGTACGTACCCAACACACACATTTAAATATTCAGTATTTAAATCTTAACATGCACCCTAGTTCTCCTTTCAGATGCTTGCTTTACTGGTAACAACTCACTGCCGACCAGAAAATCACAGTAAGCTACCTGCCAACGCATATAATAAGCAAAAAATCACAATTGTACATCCACACGTGAAAGTGTATCGTCCAACTCTTTATGTGTCAATCTACAAGTGCAAACTTATGTATTTTTAACTTCTTCGCTGTATCGTATAGTTGTGCTGAGATAAATGGGAGGTGATGTGGACCCGTGAGCTCCAAACTGCTTGCTGTGGTATCAGGGTGAAGGCGTCATTCATTAGAGCTCATAAGTGTACTTTGAGCACAGCTCAGCTCACGGTGGTGCTTGTCGTTGCAGAGGGCTGCAGCCACGTGCGGTCTGTACGACTGGAGAAGTGCTCCTACCTGGACAACACAGCGATGGAGCAGCTGCGTTACCTGGAGGGCAGTCTGCAGCACCTGTCTGTCTCCAGGTGCGGGGGCATCACCGAGCCTGGGCTGCTCAGCTTGAGTCGGCTCAGGTAAGCCTTCACCGCTACTCAGGCAGTGGCAAGCGCTCAACACACTGTTAACCTATTACAACCCCACGTTCTTAATTTAAGGCAGCCTACAATATTGTATTGTCCGGTGTACCACCTGCCTCCGTGTGAGACCTACACGCACCATTTTCAATATTCTTCCAGGAAAAATCACAGTTCTAAAATCGTGTCTAGCTGTGTTGCAAAAGCTCTACCGTATTTACTCAAAATAAATGCCGAAAAATGGACATCTCTGAATTAGGATAGGCATTGTATTTGTGACTCGGGCAGTTTCGCTGACAGTACTGCACCACCGTCTGCCAGGCAATTGATAACACGAGCAGAAACTGTCAGTCAACCGGTACGGTCTGATTGGGACACTAATAGATGAGATTTGTAAACAAGAATAGGCCACTTATCTCTTGGCTTGTCACACCTTCAGCATAAATAGGCACAAATACAGTAAACACTCTATTATTTTTTCTGGTGAAATTACTGTTTGCCTGCAGACCAGCCCCAACACCACGCTTCCATTCTACATCTCATAACAAATATACTATTTTTTGTTTCTATAAACATCATGTGGTTGACACCATCCCTGCCATAACCGTACTCTCATTGGCTGCATAAAAAAGCAGTCTATGTTATGACGAATCCTACCATGTATTTTCCAGACCTACATTTTTCTCCAAAACTATAATCTCCATATAGGACTTGCACACCTAATTTGCAAATTTGTTTTTGAGACAAAACGTGCATGACGTGCGTTCAAAGAGGATGCGTTCCAAACCCTTTCTTAGGAGAAAGCCTGGTTGATGCCCGACCTTGAACTGTGCATTGTCAGGGTTAAGGCAGGCGTTTAGTTATATTAAAACCTGCCTCCCCCAAACCTCCGTAATGAGCTGGTTTTTATGCTAATTTTGATGGGTATCTCTGTTTATATATGCAGTTCTGAGGAATAATTTTCACTGTAAGATATCTACCTTTCATAATATTATTATGTGAATGAGTAAACTCATATTTTTAGCAGACATTTAATAATCTGTATCGTCAGGCGCCGCGTTGCATCTTAGGTGGGTTTACAGCCCAGTTTTAGGCTAATTTTGCTGTTCATCTGTGTTCATATCTCCATTTCTGAGGAATCCTTTTACCTGAACATGCCTTCCTTTTAAATATTTACATTTTATTAATAATCAGTATAAAACATCTCGTCAGCCACGAGCCTGAATAATATTTTGACCTAAGCTCAGTTCACAAGCATGTATTCCGTTTCAATTCAGCATTTGAGTATTCGCAGATCTTTATTTGCTTGCTATGACTTGGGGCTTATTTTTGAGGATGTGATCGAGAATAAAGGCAGATATGTCGTGTGTTTATCATACCAGTAAAATCATGCCATGTTTTTGCGTTGATTTTATACTGTTGTGTCGTACAGATCGTTGTTACTCACATGTTTGAGATTAATGATAATTTGTTAAGACATTGTGATCTAATAGCATTGTAATTAGTTAAAATGTACGTAATACATTATAACGTGATGACAAGTATGTATGTAGTCACTTTTGCGTAGGTGTCCTGGTAACATTTCGGTTTCAGCATTTTACTCTAAACTAAAAGAACTCCATACCACAAAACGTTGCCTTTTAGAACACCACAAGGAGAAAATGAGTGCCGTGGACGAGAATACAGGCTCTAAAAAAACCATCCTTAAAATTTTTGAAAAATTCCAGCTATGTAGGGGCTGCGGTGGTGTAATAGTTGGACCACTCGCCTCCCACCTAGGTGAACCAGGTTGTAATGATGCAGTTAATAATAAATTAATTGCAAACATTTAGTTAATTTTCTTTTGTTTGTGAGGAATTGTAATAGTTTATCAGTATTTTCACGTTTTGGCCATTTTAGTATATTTATCTGTCATGCGTTTGCTTTTCCTGAAGTCACAGTTGAGGTTGCATCAGTAATCGGAGATAAGGGTGGTTACCACCTTCTTAGACTTTTTTTTCGAGAATGTTCTAGAAATTAAATAATTTACTACTATGAAGTTCGGCTGGCATGAGAAAGTGGTTGCGACGGGGATTCACGCCGTATCTGAAGGGATTCTGTACCATGCCATGCCCTTATTCTGTTAGGTTTTTGGCACCCTGATGTGAGGAGTGGGGGTAGAGCGTCTGTCACCCGCTAACAGTATACAATCAGCCTGCGAGGAAGACACCTCGAGTTGAGCGTGGCAAATTTTGCCCACACCGACAAGCACCCGTAATCATTATTCCTATTTTTGGCCAAACCTTTATACTTTTAAATTATTTCCGCCAATGTGGGAGGTCACTAGGATGCCAAGAGAAAATTGATGTCCCTCCTGTAATCTTTATTTTCTCCCGATGCGAGTTTTTAGTGACATGCATGATTAGTGAACTTTGCGGCACTGTTCTGTGCTTCGACTGTCGAGTTAAGTTGACTGTTCGTGACTCTGCATTAATGAAAAAATGTGAACCTTTTTAATTTTAAATAAAATACGGAGGAAATAGTTCGATAATTGAATTCTTTTATTTTATTTTAATATTGTGCTGATATTTGAGTCTTATGTCTCTACTGAGTGAGTAAACCCAAGCTGTAATTTCCATTTGCCAAATCTGACGTCTGCGACATTACAGGGTTCAGTTTTTGGTGGAGTGGCTCCTGAATTTTCGCATGTGGGAATCGTGCCGGATGATGCCACTGGTCGGCGGGTTTTCTCGGGGATCTCGTTTCCCCCGCCCTTTATTTCCAGCACTGCTCTATACTCACCTTGCTTCACCTTCATCGGCTCTCAAGACCACGATGTTAAGAGCCGCCCAGATCTCTTAACTCACTCACTCACTCACTCCAACCATGTATGTATGTGATGTAGAGACAAAACTAAAATTTGGTAGTAGTGTTTCATTGTTATATATTTTTGCTATTCACTGTGTCAAACATTAAAGGGGTTTTAGTATTTTTAATTTCTTCAAAACTGTTATGGCTTGTTGGTAAGAGTTGTTTGTAATGTTTATTTGCTGGTATATGCATTCATGAAGACATGGTGTGAATATTTTAATTCTCACATAGAAAGTATCAAGTGAATAGTTTTACGTAAATAATTTTGTGTATTTACTCATCAAATTTTGAACCAGTTTAGAAGTTATTCGTGCAAACATGGTATTGATGTATGATAGATTAACTGCACTTTTGTTTGAATGGTATAGCAGTGTTACGTTTACAACATAAGAAGCGAGGCCAGGTAAAGCAGTAATGCGGCCAATGACTGTTATTAAAACAATGTTCACAAACAACGGGGACTGTAACTCAACGACTGAAAATGCAGGAATCTGCAAAAGTATGTAGAATGTCTGGGTCCGGCTGACACGGTGGGGTTGCGGCAATTTCATCAACATCTAACGGCTGTAACCCGCCCAGGCTACAAGGGAGAGCCAATAGGAATCAAAGATATTGGAGAAGGTGAGCGTGAACGAGAAGTGCGGTGGAGAGGGCGGCTAAGGGCCGGGGTGTCAGTCGGCGTCGGTCCTCCCTGAACGGCGTCTCCGAGCAGCGAATGGGGGTAAGTGTCTTACGCTAGGGTGAGAGAGCGAGTCCGGAGCCCCTTATATCCTTGCCCTCCCATAACAAATTGTCCTTCACACCTACCTCAATCTCTAACCCCACCAACCACATCACACTGTAATTATTGTAAGTTGAATCAGTAAAGATCTTCCTGACATTATTAGTTTTGCTTAATTAATTTTCTGGCGACTTCCCTTTGTGAACTTAATGAACTTTACTTCCCTTAAGGAAGTATAACAGCAGTAACATATATGGGAATGAAATTAAGTGATAATTGTTTTTGACGCTACATTTGTAGTTCTAAAGTTCACAAAGAGGTCACTGTGACGTCTGTAGACACACTGCACAGACGTACACTATGACATTTTTGACAGTCAAGTGTAATGGACATTTTCTAATAAAATGAAATTCATTTCTTGAACATTAACTCTTTAAAGTGATTTACCAAACTAATTGTACAAAAAAGCCAGTTGAACTAATTTTGATTTAAATTTTTTGTAATTTCTAAGAACAGTGCAGATCTCAATGTATTATATGTGGTGAAATTATAAGCGAAACAATGAACGAAGAAACTAAGCAGGCGTTTCAAACATACTCAATTAGCGGCGAGCAGCTGTTATTTTTATATTGTATACTAAAGTGTGTGAAACTTAAATTGTCCACATTTATTAAAATAAATAAAAACAATAAATTGTAAGTTACGTGAAATTAAATAGCAAATTGGTGTCGTAGCCAACAATATACTTAAACATTTATTGAATTGTTGGTATTATGTTTGATACTGTATTTTTCGAGGACATGTTAGAAAGTTCATAAACTTAACGAAGTAAGTCAAATTGATCAATCACATGCAGATTCTCTGTTGTCTTGTGAGAATATAATACTATTTCTTTCTCGGCATAGTTTCCTGCTGGCAAAATGGTGAGAAACAGTCCAACAGGTTCAGAGTTGAGAGATTTGGAAGGTTCTTAGAGGTCATTTACGGGAAAACTGAGCACTTTTGTAAGCCCTATTACACTTCTATCTTCAGTCAGTTTGTATCTTTCCATCGTGTGAAAATATGTACTTAGCCATTTGCTTAATTTTTCACACAATGTTTACACTTCGCTGCTAAGAAATGTAAAGTCTACTGTACCTACCAAATACATAAATACACAGTGATGAAGGTGTCACATGTAGACACCTACAAAAATGTCTCTATAATATTGATCCGTGTACGCTGGTTGTTTATTATGAAATGCAGTTCAGTTTTTCTGTATTCGACTCTCCCGATGGATAGAGTGGGCTGAGATGGAGCACCATGGAATGCAAGACCGAGGGAGTAGCTCGAGGTGGCCTGCTAGACGACGGTAACGTCCGCCATGTTTCCCGGTTGCAAAAATAGAAAGTGACTCCTTCGGGAATGAACCCTGAATGCCATGGCGAGAGTACGTAAGCATTAGCCACACCCTACAGCGACCCCAAGTCTTTTCAAGATGGGCATTTTCAATGCCCAAGCGAATTTTATGTTCATACTATACAGACTAGGCCTGTAATTATTCGAGGGTGGAATATTCTTGTTCCATTCTCAGCATGTGCCCTTATTTTTTAAGAACCTGGTAATGTTCATAAAATTGGTTATATTTTACTTTGATTGCAACATTACAGATATTACAGCGTTTAAGCTAAACATACATATCTCTCATTTAGTGATGCAATTGTAACAGCAAGTAGAAACTATTTTGAAGTTCTGTTAAAACCACAAATTATTATCTAGAAATATTTTGAGCACGTTTATTGTAATGGTGCCTGTAATAGATATAATACCTCGCTACCCAAAGGAAACGCGATAAAATATTTCTACCAAAAAGTTTATCATGTAAGGGTATGGGAAAGTTTTATAAGAGGAGATTAGCATTTCACGATTGCAGGTAGATATGCTTGGTACTTAAGTTCGCGCATATTTTATGCATTAATATGTAAATCAAGTGAGAAATGCTCTCTAAGAACTTCGTTGTCAGGTGTGCATCCCTGAGCCCCCCTCGGCCACTTATCTCTTAGTTTTTCGAGAGATCAAGTTATGCGTAAACAGCATTATGCACATTTTAAAGTCCCAAGATGATGGGCACTTTCATTCTAGGATCTACATTTTCATCATCTTCATGACATGGATTAAATATTGCCATGTTAGAAAAACATCAAATTTCCAAACTTGGTTCTTGAAACTTTATGCTTAGGTAAATCCTTATTCTTCCTTCTCCCTCATTTAAATCTTATTCGTCGATCTTAACAAATGGTTTTTAATTTCTTCCTTTAGTTACAATGTGGGTTAAACAGGCAAATCAATAAAGCACACTGTCCACAGAAAGAAACAAAAAGCTTAAATCAACATGGTCGAATGCGTAATGCTTCGGCCAGTACAAAACAAATTTTTTGAACATTACGAGTATTTCTCGCTGCCTATCGCCCCCCTCTCTTCAGATAAGGGCCTGGCGTCGGCTGCCACGCACGCTCTCCAAACTGCGTAGCCCGCTTAACAGCGCTGTCAGTCAGATAAAGTTAAACAAACTTGTCGGGCAAAACTGTCGACTCAGTCTGAAAGTTTCTAATATAATGCTGACGCTTACTGAAAACTAAGATTTTGAAAATGGCAACCGGATGCCCGATAACAATATACCACGAGAAACGAAACACCGCGGCTTTAATTTTGAACCCGATAACAAATACGAAGCTTGGCGAAACGAAAGAAAATGAAACACATGTCCCAAAAATTGATAATACTGCGTCATTACATGGTAAAATCTGAGAACTCAGGTATGTATCTTCTTTAGAGGTGTAATTCATTCAAAATTGTGATAGTTGTTGAGCTAGAAAAAATTTACTTCTCTATTATTAATCATTTTGTTTATTAAATGGTTATTCTTTCAACAAATGATAAATGACCCAAAAATAAAAAATTTTAGATGCTGATAAATGAAATATTGTTGTAAGAAATTCAGACACACACAATTAATTTACGGTTTCCTTNAAAAAATTTTAGATGCTGATAAATGAAATATTGTTGTAAGAAATTCAGACACACACAATTAATTTACGGTTTCCTTATTGTTAACGGTTATCAGTGATCAGACCAAACATTTATGATATGTAATAAATTATCAGCATGCAGTCATTTGGATGTTGCACTTCTGGTACTATTGAATGATCACTTTGATTTTGAAGAAATAAGTTTTATTGAAAAGTTACTTGCACTAAGAAATATTTTCCATTAAAGTTCTACACAGAAAAGTATGGTTATTCTCTTGTAACCATCGTCTCGTGACAAAACGGAAAAATTATTTCAGTTTTTCACCCTAGCTACATTGAAGTCGTCCAAAATATTTGATCTGAGCTTCAGATACACGTTTGATATCTTCAATTGGTTTTGGTGTATCGCCTAAATCTTTCCCCTTCAACTGCGTTCTTTTTNTTCAGATACACGTTTGATATCTTCAATTGGTTTTGGTGTATCGCCTAAATCTTTCCCCTTCAACTGCGTTCTTTTTAACTCTCTTTGTGTTAAATTTTTTGTAGATACTGCACGGCCATAAACATATTTAGAAATAACTTGAAGACTTGTATTTGATCTGGTTTCTGTAAACTACTTCCGTGCCCTCCATAACTACTTAGTGACTGACATGCGAGTGCTCTCATGAGACGATGTTCCCTGACCTACCCTAGTGTAATGTGTTTGGTGTGCTTCCAAAGTAACGCTTGGAAAAATAATTGGATTGCACCTCAATTCCTCTCTTGGTTTAAAACAGGTTACTGTATAATGCTTGTCCAAGATTGCGCATGAATTTTACGGTGTCTGAAACAAAATGTGTTCGTCAAGAAGTGCTTGGTTTCTCAATAATAGGCCTATCTGACAAGCAAATTTCAAGTGACATGTTAGTCCGAATTATAGTTAGGAACATATGTGATACTTAAGAGAACATTGTAATTATATTATTATTTATATTGACGCATCCCGCGTCCCTAAAGATATTTATTCGTCAGAAGACACACTCTGGCGAATCTCGCAGGCGGACGACCGCAATAAATACTAAGGGTTTGGCAGGCGTGCGGGAAGAATGATGCCAGGATGGCTCGGCGGAATGAACACATGGCGTAGAGACCACACACGGAGGAAGGCAGACACAGCTGTGTTTCGCAGCTGACAAGGGACGCCGAGCTCACACCATCGGCTGCGTCTGTCCCAGGCTGGCTACCGCAATAAACAATGGGAGCTTTTGGCGAGAGCTGGAATAATAGCGGCACGATATCCGGAGGCAGGAGAACCACAGGCACCCACCAAGAGGCCGCCAAGTGCTCCGCCACGTGCGAGAGCCGAAGCGCCGAACACGTTTTTACGACCCAGGGGACGCGGCGAGCAGCGCGGCCACGTGCAGAGATGAGGCGAGTTCAATATGGCGAACGAGCATACAAAACCACGGAGAGAGGAAGGAACGGGGCAGTCGGCTGTAGTGAAACGCGGAGTGTGCAGCGGAGCGGGAGGGAAGAGTCCGAGAAAACGGCAGTCGGCC
>NQII01003084.1:254937-277090 GCA_002778355.1 Clitarchus hookeri | reverse complement strand
TTATTGGGGTAGGGGGGTGGGGGGGTCGTCATGTCCCCTACGACACCCTACTCCATTCATCCTCTGGATCAGCCGCTGAGGGTAAGGCAGTTACAACTGATTCGAGTTATTGTTTACACTTACCGGAGATGACCTGAGTAAGTTGAAGCAGTAACGCGCAGAATAAATAAACGTTGGGGGCGGCAGGTGAGGTAAGATAGTTTACTGGCCGAAAGGTACTCTTCAATTCATCATCAGGCAGCGACACGTTTCACTGAACGTCACTACGATGAATCAGTATAAACATCTTCACGCCTGGGTTTTTGACAGAGATTGTCATTCTACTTATTAAAACCTTGTTTAGAGTTTCAGAAAAAACAAAATGGCGTTAGACCGCACGCCCAAATTTCTAACCTGCACGTTAACTGGAAAGATAAATTCGTGCAGTTTCGAAACTGTTTCTTCTTGGAAATCCCGTGCAAATTTTCCGCCGAGTGTTTGTAGTGCACCGTAACTTAGACACGATAGTTTAGACGCCAGAAATAGCGGCCAGGAATATCAACAATTCGTACGATCGAGCTGTTTATATGGTATGTAGGAATTGGAACCATGGCGACCCGTGCAGCTGTGTTTACAAAGGACTTCTGTTGGAAAACGCCAGTCTTGAAACGAAATTGCTGCTTTTATAGCCGTTAAAACCCTATTTAATTTTCGTTTTCGAGGCGTTGCAAACAATACATTTTATGATGCGTGTTGTACTTGAGTCGACACAACACTTGTTTCTTTCCATGCGTTGTGTTCGCCTCTGGAAATACGAACCAATCATAACCGAGACCAGTATAAACACGTTTTACGAATCAGTGACCCTCAGGTAAGATAGTTGACCACTTATCTTTGCCATGCACAATACCAACAAAAAAAAAACAACAATTTATGTGCATTATGTTCACAGTTGTGTGAACTGAGTCAGAATGAGTTAAAATTATCTGCTAGAGAAATTTCGCAAGACAGTTGACTTCTACGAACCTATTGGAAATACNTTTTACGAATCAGTGACCCTCAGGTAAGATAGTTGACCACTTATCTTTGCCATGCACAATACCAACAAAAAAAAAAAAAACAACAATTTATGTGCATTATGTTCACAGTTGTGTGAACTCAGTCAGAATGAGTTAAAATTATCTGCTAGAGAAATTTCGCAAGACAGTTGACTTCTACGAACCTATTGGAAATACGCAAACATGATGGAATGATAATTTGTGAAGGTGGGCAGCAAAATTTCTCCCAGCAGAGAACGACCAGTGTAATCGCAACATGAGGTGCTGTGAACCATACTGTATACCGACGTANCAAAATTTCTCCCAGCAGAGAACGACCAGTGTAATCGCAACATGAGGTGCTGTGAACCATACTGTATACCGACGTAAGGTACGCGGACAATAACGGAAGGAAAACTGCACGAGTGCAAGGAGGATATTCACGAGAGAAATACCTGTCACCGTCGGCCATGGTGCGCCGTCATACGAGGGGGTTGTAGCCAATCAAAGGGCGAACGTGTTTCTGTAATTACGACTAGCAGCGCTCGAGCTCATTACGACCAATCATGTGCCAACGCCGGCTGAGAAGTTANGCTCATTACGACCAATCATGTGCCAACGCCGGCTGAGAAGTTAATACACTCTGTCAACATTGACTTAATCCATTACCCGACAGAAAATTAACAGCGTCTGTTGCGACTGTTGGCACAGAGAGCAAGTAATTGGATAGCTTTCATACCCTCGTAGGCTTGCGTGTTTCGTCTCTGGTGTTTTCAGTACTTTCAACACACATGGATCGTCGATATAATAAAACCAGACTGTTGACCACTTTAAAGCTCGCCATCACCTCTTTTGCAGAAATTCGTCGTTTTCGCGTCATAATTTCGGATTCATAGTAATTGCTGACCATGTACGATTACAGAAAATTTAACATTTTACGAACTGTTTATTATGTGTTTGTGTGCGTGATTTTAATTGCGTGTTATCAGCTTGTAAAATGCAAGGAAAATATTTATGTTTTAACAATAAGTTTCTATCTTTTTAGAAGCAGAAAATAACACACATTAAAAATTAGATACAAAAGTATTAATTAAACAACTAGTATAGTATACAATTTCTAGAAACAAACACTTTCAGTAATACCTCTGAAACTGAAATTATGACACGAAAACTAATAACTGCGTAATAGGTGAAGACGAGTGTTAATACTGCGTGCACACTGTCATCGTCGTTAGGGCCACCCGATCATCGTTCATCATAAAAGTTTTTATTCCTTGATTTCTTGGTNAGTGCACACTGTCATCGTCGTTAGGGCCACCCGATCATCGTTCATCATAAAAGTTTTTATTCCTTGATTTCTTGGTCTGCGGAGTGGGATGGAGCGATTCAGGCGGCTCTTAACAGCGAGGTCCTGAAAGCCGATGAGGATGAAGTGACGTGAGTATGGAGAAGCGCCGGAATGCACGGGCGGGGGGAAACAGAAGATCCCCGAGAAAGCCCGCCGCCCAGCGGCATCGTCCAGCAAGTAGTAGCGAGTCGTCTAACCACTGCACCACCGCGACCCCTCTCGGTCTGTCATGGACTTCCCCCTACCGTTGATGTTTTTTTTTTTTTTTTTTCGGAAACCCGTACCTTGAAGCTATGTTAGTCCTTAGACACGTAGAAATAAGGAAGAGCTACAGCGAAACTCAAGCACTGGGTACTTAAGAAAGTCAGAAGTGAAACAGCCGCACACGCCACCAAAATGGCGTCCACATGATAGGAACCGCCACGCCATTTAGTCTTTGTATATATTTCTACTCTGTGACTCAAGTGTGGCGTATCAATACATCGTCGCTTCTGCGCGAGGGGGCCGCGGTGGCTGAACGGATAGCCTGCTCGCCTCCCACCACGACAAACCGGTTTCAAACCCCGGTGGGGTCCCTCCCGGATTTTCGCACGTGGGAATCATGCCGGAAGATGTCACTGGTTGGCGGGTTTTCTCGGCGATCTCCCGTTTCCCCAGCCCCTTCATTCCGGCGCTGATCCATACTCACCTCAATCACCCTCGTCGGCTCTCAAGACCTCGATGTTAAGAACTCCCCAAGCCTCTTCACTCACCCACGCTTCTGCGCGAGACAATGAATTGGGCGCAGCGTTTTCCGTGCGCAGAATGAAATAACGAGATTACTAGAGAGAGAGATGTGCTTCGCTAAACTTGTATTAGAAATGTATTATGTATTGGGAATTTTTGTTCTCGAAAACTAACGGGCAAGTACACTTCAAAAATGTCCGTGCACGAAAAGAGCAGCGTCAAAAGTTATAAAACGTATCTTACGACTTTACAGTTGAACACGGTGTCAGTTGTATTGTGGCACTTCGGTACAACTTAATGCAATTTTGTTTCGAAATGAGCACTCTTGGCATTTTAGAATTCGCAACGATGAGGTAATGCAATGTTTAAGCACAGGAAACTCCTTTTAAATAACCTGTAGGCCTGAACTTCGCTGTCCTGGGTATTTTCGAGCACAATATGTGTGTTCATTGGCTGCTGCCCCAGTGCATAGCTCAGACCAGGTGGCACGGGATTCGGTGCTTGTTTCCTTGCAGGTCTGTTATTGGGTGAGAGCTCACCTGGGCGTTTCTAATATACTGTTGGGTAATTGTAAACATAACGGGAACGCACTTGTGTTTAAAGTCTAACTTGTCCTAGAATGAATTCTCTGCAGGCTGATAAGTTCAGTTCCCAGGCGTTAATTGGCGAACGTCGTCCCGACATGTTACTGGCCAGCGACGCCATTTTGCTGGCGCGTGCAGGTGGAGTCCGCGGTGTTCACGGCTGTCCCACCTCTCAATTGTTAAATACTCTGTGGCAGCGTCATCACGACAGCAGTACAGTTGCGGACAAAATAAATTTGTTTGTTGCAACGCTTAAAACGCATACGTCTACAAGACACTGAAAAATAGCGAAAACTTTTATGGGCCAACAAATTTTCGGTAACAATGTAGCTACTTAACCATTTATAGTTAAATGACATAGTTTTTAACTCGGCTAAGTTCTTTTAAGGCCTATCACGAACGTTCTGTTGGCTCTCAAGACCTCGATGTTCAGAACCGAACAAATCTCTCCAATTCACAAATGTTTTCTTTAGAGTATCAGAATTCTCATTGGTCCGATGAAGTGGGTTATAGGCGGTTTACTGAGCACTTTTAAAAACCCTGCTTAAGAACTACTCGTTGCATGCTGTGTATTCTTCCGCCGTATCTAAAGTTAACTCTTCCTTGGGCTTCATCACTTTATGTATAGATAGAACTGAAAAATGGCACCTGATAATAATGGAGAAGAAAATGTGGTGTCTAAATACACGTACGCGCTTCCAGCCGTGTACGAATTTAGGAATGTATTTTGTACTAATCCTTGCATACTTAATCCACCCACGGGTTTTGGCCTCACGAATCCACACAGGCATGCTTACTTCTCTTCGGTAAAATTTACCAGCATGCTAATCACTCAGGCATTAAAAACATTTATAACGAAAATCTTACGCGAATGGTTGTTTAATTTAAAAGACGCAGAACGCGGTTTAAATCCTTAATGACAGGGTTGTTCGATCATGACGCGTGCCATTGTTACGTTAAACAGAGAAAAAACAATAATATGAACCGATTTAAAACAAAAGCAAGGCAGCGCTTCCCCCTCCACCCACACGCAGAGGTATTACAAACAATGCACGAAAACAAAACACATGCAAATCCAACAAGAACAACGCGCAACGCTCAAAAACAATGTCTGGCAAAATGCATGCAAATAAAGTAATGTGACAGTTAATAACAAGCCTCAAACATGTGGTAATTACGGAACATAATCGCGTGTATTTGACAACCAAAATTAATAAATAATTTATTACAGACATAAAAAATTACAGAAAAAGTCTATATACGCATTAGCGACGATATAAATAAATTGCTATTTAGGATTTTGCTATCAACATGCATCACAAATTTGTTTGCCATTTTCTATTGTATTAACGTTTAGCTCATAAATGACGGAGAGAATTTCACTGTCTCCACGTGTCGATTACTTTACCATGGATTTAGTAGGTAACGTACGAAGATAAACTTTTTTTTTGTACTTGTAAGAAATTTCCTGGACTGAAATGAGTGCTACGTAAATAAATGACTTCCACGTAATGACTTCATTTATAGTTTAGAGCACTTCTCAGTGTTGGGAAAAAGAAATCATAAATATTCTTGCATGACTATTCGGGTAGTGACAGAAGTTTTGGCCTATTCATCGTGTATGCTATACCTGCTTATCAACCTACAACTCTATAACGATTGCTACGGTAGAGAACTGCCATAGTATAATGTCACTTGCTTACCAGTAGCCGGCTTTATTCTCGAACGTAACTCATATAAGCGTCCTCAGCACTTTTAAATCTTACTGACAGATTTTCACTAGTTTTGCGATCCTCCAAAAAAATTTTTCTTGAAATAAAACCTACTTTGACTTTGCAATTTTTGGATATAAATATCTAAAGGGTTAAAAAAATTTTAAATAAAACCTATTATTATATTTAAAAAGTGGAAATACTTTGCAAAGCGATTTATTTCTTGGGATTATCTAGGATCCTGCATGAAAACCTTCTGTGTCCATGCCTATGAATTCAACTTCATCTAATTCGATGGAAGATGCCCATTTTTTAGATAACAAAATTCATTTTCACGCAAAATTAAGTAAGATTTTACAAATATCGTTACAAATTAATTAATCTTCCACGTCATTAAACTGAACGCAAAACAAACGTCGCAATTCCAATTATTTCCTCGAAATAATTTGATGACAGCGATAGTTTTTGCAGTGGCAGTTGTAGATATTTGTTCGATTGCAAGTTGTCTGGAGACTACGGCGTTCCATTAAAAATATTTTCTCCTTGCATTTTATATTAAAATATGGCCCATATCCAGCTTCAAAGGCTGATACAGACCACAATGCATAAAATATATTTTCATCTTTCTTTATAGTGATGTAACTGAGAAAAGTTACGCAATTCTTTGGAAATTAGCTCCGAAACATATTTTTGCAAAACTAAAAATAATTTAGAACAAACTTCACCATACCTCAGAGTAAAATTTTTAAAGTTAATTTTGAATTTTAACAACCGAGTGTTGTAGACTTCGAGTTTGAACTACATAAATAATTTTGTATGTTTTCTGAAACAATGTGATGTAAATATGTAATATTTCAGCTCTAGAGTTACAAGGAAGTCGTTGGTAATTAGATTCGAAAGAATTAGTTGTAAAAAGGTGCAGACACATTTTACAATGTGATATTCTTTAACAAACATTGATGTATACAAAATTACAGCAAATTCGACAGTTCCAAAGCCAAGGACCGTTAGCACATTCGATCTATTCACCTATCGGGATATGACGGAAATTACCAACCATTATTATATCGCCGATTGTACAGTAAATTCTTGGTTACTTCCAACTTTTCCGAAGACCTGCGAAAGTTCTACTTTCGGGATACTCACTAAATATCCTTCCGCCGCATTCAGAGTAAACCTAAAAAAATCCTGGAAGAAAACTCCAAGGAGAAAAAAATGTATTTTGTACACGTGCGGGATAGACAATCATAAAAACAAATAAAATGAAAAGTTTTTTCCTACAACGGATTATTAAAAGTCCGAACTGCTTTTAAAAATAATGTTATGAAACTAAGACACAATAACTATTTTTTACTGGCCGTTTCCTATATACTTCTTTTCTATTTTTAGAATTCTTACCGACTACACGTACTATCACTACAGCCAAGATTATATGGCGAATTGAGATAAAACCGAAATAACATCGAAATGCAAGTTAATACGCTGCTTAACACCAAAATGTTAGCTAAAACACATAATAAAACAAAATTGAGCCAAAATACAATATTTCATCTGCAAAATCATGACCCACAATTTGTATACAAAAATATATTAACCAAGTGATAATAAGAATTATTTAAGTTTTCAGATAATGGGGAAAATTAATTAATTTTACGTTATCATAATTTAGCCTGAGTGAATAACAGCAGTGACTGTCAGATACCGCGTAGATAAGACTAAAAAATTTAATGAGAAAATCAAAATCGTAAAAGAAAATATAAAAACATTTTGTTTCCAGGATTGAATGTTTTCTTTTTCTATAAAACTATATCCAAGTTGTTCGTGTAAAATTGCGACAAAAATCGACACTGTCTAGAAACATCAACATGGGTAACAAAAAAAAAATAAAATAAAATAAAAAAAAAACCTAAAAAAGGATATTTTAACCTATGGTAATGCTTTGTGTTATCATAGTTCAAATAAAATGCTTACTCTTGTTTATGTAATTTATAGTTGCATTAGTGTTTAAAAAAATTGTTATGCAGATTTACATATAACTAATCCACACTTAATCTTGTGTGAAAATAACACAGTAAAATTTTGGATCTAATAACGCATAATTTTAGTAATGAAGTTTCAGTTTATGAGTCTCTAATAATAAAACTGTTAACTACGAAATTTGTTATTTTTAAAAACGAAGTTTGCATTAAAGTAACAGCACAAAATCTTGCCCCTAACTATCAGAAATTTACACACACATGTAAGTGCACCAGTGAGTGCAGAAGCCTTCCTGTAGACGCACAAGGCCGTGGCGCGCGGATCTTGAGATCTTGATGTGTCGGCACGTGACGAACGCTAATCATTTTAGTGTCGTTATCACCCTTCTCGTAATACGTACACTCGGCGGCTTGCGTCTGTCTGGATACGGAGAGCAGCTAGTACGAAGATAGCCCGCGTGCTCCACTGGGCGCTACAGCACGGCTTTCGTATGATCAAAGGGGCCGCGGTTTCGTAATGGTTAGACTACTCGCCTCCCACGTAGGCGAACAGGGGTTCGATTACCAGCAGGGTCGCTCCCGGGTAACTCATGATGTGCCGCTTGTCGGTGGGTTTTCTCGGGGATCTCCCGTTTCCCTGCCCTTGCATTCCGGCGCTGCTCCATACTCGCCTCGTTTCACTCTCACCAACTCTCCAAGACCTCGATGTTAAGAGCCACCCAAATCTCTCCCCTCCACTCGTAAGATCGAAGATGTCTTGAAACGCTAGTTCGGTCTTTTGCTCTAACGATTCGCTGTTACACTTTAAATCAGAATCAGTGACTTCAATCAGTAGAATCATTTACTAAATCTTCAGTTAAGGGGGTTCCCTAGTGAAAATTGTTAAACGCTCACGTCCGGTCGATAATGAAGTATTGCGACGGCGATGAAAAATAGCATAAACATGCTTCCCGTGTGTTCTGTTCAGAAAAATAATACAGCATTAACACTATACTTGAAAACACCGTTGCCGAAGTGATGGTGATGCAGCGCGAATAAAGGCGACTAACTTCTGTAGTTTGTCTAACTTGCCAATATATCTGTACCGCACTTGAAGTGTTAAATTAAATAAAAACATTGGGGTAGTATATTTTATTAATTCAAAAATTTTTACTTAAAACCTAAATTTTAAAATTAAAAATAGGCATTGGTGTACAGTCTTTAATTATTTTTAATGCGGCGAATTATATTATAACACGACACTAAAATTTTCCTTAATCTAATTTTTTCAGTAAATTGTTTTTAAACTTATTAATATAAATGATCTGGTTAGTAAGTTATTTGAAGAAGGTTTTAATTACACGTAAAGTGGTCCGTGCTTCACCATATCTGTACTACTCACTTGGCACTCTGCACATATGTACTGGTATTCATGATCAACTATAACTCTATCTCTTACATCCTGCGTTATAGTTAAGCTGTTTCTGCTGATCTCTGCTTTCTCATTTACCACCTTCCTATTGGTCATCACCACATTTCACACGCTTACCACCCTGAGTAAAGTTTACTACTGGCTGGCTGTCAGCCAATGGAGCGTCGAGTTGATAATCCCCCAGTCAGATAATACTTTAAGGCGTAACAAGACCAAGTAATTCAATCTACATTCTTCATTTGAGTTGTTATAAAAAGATTATTATATTTATTTTATTCACGATAATTAGTGTTGATGTACTGTAAAATTATTTTAAGATCCTGACGAGCATTAACTAAACAATGTAACTACATCCAAGCGAATTTTGTTTTTCAATGGCAGCGAAATTTTGCTTTTTTGTGTAGCACGAGTTACACTTGGTCAGAATGTTCTAGGCGTCAACCGACGTCTCCGAAAACCCAATACCAACTAATCTAACATCGTAGTTTCGAATAATACGTATACGGCACGGGTCCGTATCCGACGCAAATTCATATGAGGACAAATTAAACTTCAAATACATGTACATACGAGATTATGCTTCTATTGGACCATAGTTTGTTAGATATGCCGAGGACGATTTTTATCCAATCACTAGCGCCACCTGTTTCCCCCGCGAGAAATTTATGCTCAGGCTAGACTTCAACATCTTACGTGCACGCTTGCAAGCTTCCTTTGGCCATTGGCTGCGTGCCTGCGTGAGAAGACCTTCTCTACTCGACTGGGCCAATCAGAATACAGTTAACCATGACCCTGAATGCCCGTGATTGGCTGGCAGACACTTAAGACGCGTGCGTGTTAAAACCATCCAACCGCGATTTTTGTTCTGAACTAAAGTGTCTCGGAGTATACCTAGCAGTAGTATCTCTTAGCGGGTCGCAGGAGGCTCTACCAATCACGAGCCTGCAAGGAAGACAAGGACGGAGTGATGCGCTGTCTGGCCCGGGGTCGAACTGGAACATCAAGCCACTGAACAACTAACTAAGGGTTATGGCCAGTGACTTTTCGCGTAAAAAATCGTAGCACACAGTAGACTTCAATACTATATACACACCTCAGCTGTTGTTATACCTCCATTGGCTGCTGGTGCCGTGTCCGTCTTTGACCAAGCCACTCAGGACTAAGTAACTCCGACACTGAACCTTCGTGATTCGTGCGCAAACGTTTAACACGGACCAGAACATTTTTTAGCCAATCAAAAGAAGCTGGACGACCCTACAGTGCTTTGGACTGTATCTTGTCTCGAAATCTTTTCGCGAAATATCACTGCCCCTACTGAGGGTCGAGTGCACAGAGGACTTGTGGAGCCTAGCTTGTTGCCGGGATCAATCTGCGAAACTTTGCAGGTATCTAAAGAGATCTAGGAATTTCCGAAATACAAAATAGCCCGAGATTGTTTTAAAACTTTCAACACCTGGAGAAGTTATCGCTTGCAGCAAGCTAGGTTCAACGTGTCTGCGACGAGCTGATGAACACTTCACTGGCCGTTGCTTACTTCGTCCGCCATGTTTTTTGTTCACTCGCCCACAAACAGCTCATCAGCTCCACTGATTAATGGTTGTTAAAGGCCCGTTGTGGTCAAGTGTGTGGCCATATTTACACCCACCTTAAAAAAACGTTGGCCACAAAAAATTTGTCATTTCATATTTGCACCACTATTTGTTAAATTTTTAGACACAATCAATGACTACTCTTTCATCACAAAAAAAAAATTGAACTTACAGTTTTTGCATGAATACATGCCAAAACCACAATTCTACAGTTTTAGAAATAACTGACTTACGTACAGTAATGAGATCAATCACTTTGAAAGAAGACGCCAAGAGCTACTTTAAGACGTATATGATGTCGTACAAAGAAATATGTTTGATGTAACTAAAAAAAAAGAAGAAAAAAAAGGCATTATTTGTATATATTTTTTTATTGTGGCTGCTATTGAATTTCTTTACAATTTAAAATGAATTAAGACAAGACCTTTCAGTTGCCCTTGCTTTTCTTTTTTTTTTGCAAATAGTTCGGCTTATTTTATTTGTACATTACGAAGACAGTAAAATTTTGACTTTGAAATGTTATTTTGCAAAAACCATGGTATCTAAAAAAAAAAAAAAATATATTTAAGGAAACATCAGTCGCGGCTAATGTCTACAAGTTGAGCTGTATGTGGTACCAATATAAAATAAGATATTTTGTTAGTGGCCAGCCCCCTTAACAACAGTGAAGCGAATAAATAGTGTCTTGAAGTTTATCAAGCTCACTGTCGTATTTTCTGGTCGAGTGGTTTTCCCGCTCTCTGTGGTAACGGACAGATGTTTCATCTCAGCCTGTTTGCTCACCAGACTTCAGAATATAGTCTGTTCGTGGTTTCTTCACACTTTTCTAATCCAACCTTAGAACAATCACCCCATATATGACGTGTTTGGTTGTTTACTAAATGTACCACGTATCACAAGCGTTTTCTACTTGTGTTCATAAAAGTATCTTATTTTCTGGTTAAATTGAAATTTTATTTATATTATATCTATAAATATTAATACTTCATTTATAATTAATGCGAATAAAAAACAGCGAGAAAACACACGTGTTGGTAACGCCTAGTAATAAATACTTCTCATGCAAAATATTATTGAATTGAGTGCACGCGAGTGCGGGCGCGTTGTCACTCTGATGTAATTTTCCAAGCTTTGTTTGCACGAGGCGGAGGAATATCCTGAAAGTAGAACTTGGAGCTGGGCTTCAGGAAAGTTGGAAGTAACCGTGAACGAGCTACACGTAGAGACCTGAAAAATTCGCTGTTTCATTTCGGGACAAGCTAGAATTCGAAACCTCGTACGTTTGTATTGCTTATTCTATTTGCCCATCCGTTAGTTTACACTTCAGGATCATCTCTGAGCCAATTATAAACACACAATAAAATGCAGACTGAATCACCGTCTTCCGCTAATACAACCAGCAACCAATGAGAAGTGATATTTGTATGACTATTACATACGACAATGGAGAATAGCCTACAGGTCATTGAACTCGCGAATTTTTCAGGTCTATAGCTATACGTAGGGGCAGTTATATTTCGCGAAAATATTTCGAGACGAGATACTGTCCAAAGCACCGTAGGGTCGTCCAGCTTCTTTGATTGGTTAAAAAATGTTCTGGCCCGTGTTAACCGTTTGCGCACGAATCACGAAGGTTCAGGGTCAGAGTTACTTAGTCCTGAGTGGCTTGGTCAAAGACGGACACGGCACCAGCAGCCAATGGAGGTATAACAACAGCTGAGGTGTGTATATAGTATTGAAGTCTACTGTGTGCTCCGGTTTTTACGCGAAAAGTCACTGGCCCTAGCTATACGATACCAGGCGCCTCGCCGATGTGCTGCTGGTCAGCGACGCCATTTTGCTGGCGTGTGCGGCGCGAGTCGGCGGGACGTGCAGCTGTTCCAGCTCTGTATGCCAAGTGTTCTGTGGCAGGGAGAGAGTGCGCCGTGATGGCGAGATGCCACGCGCTCTGTACCGGTGAGCTCCCTCGTCGTCGGCGCTAGATCCGACGACGGCGAGGTGCGTCCCGTGTGGAATGTCGTCACTCAGCGCATACCGCTGTCCAGGGGTGTCCAGCAGCAACTCCGCAAAACTGCACGCCGCGCCGTCACGCCGAACAACACTCAAGGGGGTAGTACCCACTCCATCTTCGAATTTTCTTACAAATCTTCGTAATGAAAATGTATGACCAGAAATAAAAAAATCAAAGCTAGACATGACATAGAGGACTACTTAACGATTTTTTTTGGAAATTTGTAAGGTTTCAATTATACCTGTATTTTCCCGCGTGGGATTGAAATCATTAAATAATTAGGTAATGTTTTATTACGGTTACAAACGTGAAACTAATCATGTAAGAAAAATAAGTGGCATTTAGAAATAACTGTTAATATGTTCCCTATGCCTTGACTAGCTTGGTTTTTGAATATTGACTCAGAAAATTAAGTTATGGAAGAAAATATGTAAATCCAAGATGGCAAGGGTACTTTCTCCTTAAGGGAACCACGTCCAAGTCTAACTCGGGATATCAAATAAGGGACAGTTTTTCTGCCACTGAAAACGAAACTCTCGTTGGATGTAACTTCAAAACCGGTGCCTCATTTACAAAGTTTAATTGCCGAGCTGTAGTTGCAGAATGTTCAGCCAGTCCTGGCCACCCACTGCCTCTATAACTAATGGAGAGGCGTGCAAAATTCGTGCCATTAGTTGGTAACAGCCGTAATATCGAATACTTACAAATGAAAAAAAAAATTGCAAAGTAAACTAATACCGTGGGCTACCACAAGTTACTGCCCTGTACCTACTTGAGCGCAAATCGTGATTTGCCATTAACCTCTGAGACCGCTTTAATGGAGATTGATTGCTCAACTGTTGAGCCTTTCCTGTTGGCTGAGTGACCTTGAATGCGAGTTTTGCAGGTTCCTTACAATGGCTGTTGCTTCCTATGCACGAAACTTCCCATCATTTTGTATAAAGCAGGCACGCAGAAGGCATTTTTAAATTGAAGAATAAGAAATACTAATTTTGACGATATCAAATACTACGGCTACAGTACAACATTTGTTTGAAAACTGACTATTGTTATTACCTAATAGTCTTTTACTGAGGCTGGTTTCAAGTACCTAACTAAAAACACCCCAAAGTGCTTCTTTCAATGTGTCATCACTTTTATAGGGGCGAAAAAACTCTTAAATAGGAGTCCGATGCAGCACGGTGATTTGTGCTCGCTGTAACGAAGTTCCACTGCAGTAAAGTATTTAGAGATCCGCAACACGGATCGATACAACTATGTTTTATAATGTGCTAATAAAGTATATTTATAATTTATCTAAATGTTTGCAATAAAAACAAATAACTACCGAACCAACACGAAAGATATAAGCAAAAAAAAAAAAAACAGAAGACCTACTGTAATTAGCAGTGATGTGATCCGCTTAATAATTATGGTATTTTCTATAATTTACAGCTTCGTACGATGTACTATATCAAATTCATAATAGTACAGGAAAATACTGGTATTTTAAATGAATCTTAGTATAATAATTCTCATTATACACTAAAAGTTTAAAATTTCGGTTGCACAGAGCTATATTCACAAAGGTAATCATACCTCAACATAGCGAGTATTTGGTAAAGAAACAACTAAGATAAATGTTTTATGAATAAATTTGAGTATATATAATGATAGAAATACCTAAGAAGTAGCGAAACATCTTTGGTGTAAAATAGCAAACTTATAAAATACAAAATATTTAAAAAATAGAAAGCTGGAGTTATTTACAAACAATACAATCCAAAGTAAATCTGAAATGCCCCGCTGAAATAATTGTTGGTAACTTACTATAATGTTGTACACATTATACTATAATTTTCAAAGACGAGTAATTACTACTCTTTAAACTCCGAGGTCCACATCCCTGGTAATTAGTGAGTTCAAGCAGAGGTTATACGGCGTATAACCTTAGGAGCAGTGCTATCTCGAGACATGATACAGTTAAAAGCACTGTAGGGTCGTCCAGCATTTTTGATTTACTGAAACGTGTTCTAGTTCGTGCTAACCGCTTGCGCACAAATCACGAAGGTTCAGTGTTGGAGTTACAGAATCCTGAGCGGCTTGGTCAAATGCGGGAACAACATCACCAGCCATTGGATGTACGGCAACAGCCGAGGTGTGTATACGGGATGGTTCACGAGGAGTTGCCGCCAATCACAGGGCTTATTCCTTACATCGTCCGGAGCAAAATGTGTCGAATAAATGTGCGTCCTATCCCCAATATGTACAGAGCAATTCGACGCATTCAAAACACGTGCGTTTATATAACTTTAGCCATTGGTCCACACAGTGTTTGACACCTGCTGGGGAACGGTGTCCAATTGTCGCCTTCCACTGTGACAGCAGGCAACCAATGTGGAGTTGATATCGGCATAATTTGTACGTAAGACTGTCGAGTCTAGCATGCAGGTCATTGAAATCACGAATTTTTCAGGTCGCTAGTCAATTTTTCAAATGTATATGACATATTTTGCTACAGATTAGGTAAGGAATAAGCCCTGTGAGTGGCGGTAACTCCTCGTGAATTATCCTGTCTGGTATTGAAGACTAATGGATACTCTGTTTTTACGCGAAAAATCACTGGCCCTACCTTGACTACACTCTGGAACACAGTTCAAGCTTCAGGTACATAATCCTCTTAAAAAAAAAAGTTCGGTTTCATTTTGCACGATGTAAAGTATGTAAGTAACTAACTAATGGAAACGAAGCTTTTTGCTGACTTCTCAAGCAGGCTGCTTAGACGTAACTACGGAATGATAGCCGCCTGCTCTACGCACCGTGTGAACACGTGATCTTCCCCGCATCAGTGAGCTCTCACGAGATGCGTCGACTCCTCTCCTTTCGTCCTCTTTTACTGCTGTTTCCTTCCGGAGGCCGGGAACGTTTCGCCTTGAGTGCGGTTCTCTCAGGTGAGGAGTCGCGACCCACCAGCCGCCTTCTACGCCATTCCATCTCGCCCGCGCGCGGGCCTGCTAAGGCGCGTTGTACGGACTTGCGAAGGCTCTCCCAGCACACACACACCTCCTCCTCGGGTGTCTTTACGCCGTTCACACACGCTTCCAGTGTTCCGGAGTGAAGTACTGCATCCGGGATAGGCGAGGGAGGAATGTAAAACAGCGACTGTACTGTCGTATACTACGTAGGCGAGAGTCCATCGACGCCATCTTCACACTTTCCGAATCAAACATTTGAAAAATCACTCCATGTATGACGTCTTCGGTTGTTTCCCAAATATGTCGAGACGTGCAAAATTCGCGTTATCTTTTTGCATTTCTGACGGTTTGCAGCTGGTTCCATGGATACAGCCACCCCCCTCCTCCTAGATGAGTTTTACATAAAAAAAACTCAGCTGACTGTCAATCTTCCCAGTATGTCAAAAGGAAATATTTTGCTGTGAAACTAACTTTATACAAGACTAGTTTGATAACGGCAAAAAAAAAAAGTGCACTAATTTCTCAGACAGATGCGAAATTCTTCTGTCTCTGGCTATATGCAAACATATTGTGTAAATGTTTTTGTGGTGAAGTGAGAAAAAAAAGGGGCCCGGGGGGGGGATTTAGTGTCAAAGAAATTATCTTATAATTTGTTTTGCTTCTCTCATGTAAAATTATTTTCATTGCCAAGGAAAGTGATATCCATCCATGACGGGTAATGACGACTAAGTTATCTGGTTGTCAAAATCCCGGTTTTCGGTGAAGCGCAACATTTCTTGTCGCTCTTTGTGTATAGTTAGGACCACCCGAATTTCGCGAAAAGGTTTCCGCGCATGTTCGATCTCAGTACCCCAAGGCCGCACCAACAGTTTTCTTTTCCTTTTTAGCGGCGTGTCTTTGCGAGCAGACATTTTCCTACTCGGCTGGCCAATCAGAATGATGTAATTTCAATACTGTACGCCTGTGTTTCGCACGCACACACCCAAGACGCGTAACACGGCAACCATCCAATTACGAAAGTGGACTTGAGCACTAGTGTTATGAAATTCAACTGGTCGTGGAATCTCTTCGCGAAATTCGGGTGTCCCTATGTATAGTCTATTCGTGGTTTTTTGATTTTTTTTTTTAAATCATACATTTGAAAAATATTCCTATGTACGGTGTGTTTGGTTGGTTCCTAGATATGTCGCGCATTAGAAGCGTTTCATACTTGTATTAGGACCTAATTACTTTATTTATTGTTAAAATAAACTTGTAGCTTATCTTCTACCTATGCATCTTAATGTTGCATTTATAGATACATGAAAAATTAGCTGATTTATTTTGGGAGAAGCTCGAATTCAAAACACGAGTGTTTATATAACTTCAGCCATTGAACCACATGATGTTTGACACCTCCTGGAGAACGCCGCCCACTGTGACAGCAGACAACCAATGTGCAGTTGACATCGGCATATTTATATACAAGACTGTAGAGTTCGGCCTGCAGGTCGTTGAACTCGCGAATTTTTCAAGTCTCTATGTATTTATAATTAATATGAATAAAATAGGGAGACAATCGGTGTGTTGGTGATGCCTAGTAAGGAAATGTTAATATGCAAAATAATATTTCACTGAGTGCGCAAGAATGCGGTGCGTTGCCCTTTGGTGTAATATTCTAAACTTATGTAAACTTTGTTTGCATGAGGCGGAGGAATATCCTGATAGTAGGACTTTGGCAGGACTTCAGGAAAGTGATCACTAACCGTCAATGGACTATAGCTAGGAGCAGTGATATTTCGCGAAAAGATTTCGAGACAAGATACAGTTTAAAGCACTGTAGGGTGGTCAAGTTTCTTTGATTGGCTAAAAAAGGTTCTGGCCCGTGTTAACCGTTTACGCACGAATCACGAAGGTTCAGTGTCGGAGTTGCTTAGTCCTGAGTGACTTGGTCAAAGACGGACACGGCACCAGCAGCCAATGGAGGTATAACAACAGCTGAGGTGTGTATATAGTATTGAAGTCTACCGTGTGCTCCGATTTTTACGCGAAAAGTCACTGGCCCTAACTATAGCGAGTATTTGCGCTGCGAATGCTCGCAGTTGCGGGATGCAGGTTGTGAGTGACCTCGGAGGGAGCTACTGCAGGTCCACGTGGCGGCGGCAGTGGAGACAGCACTCCGTCACGTGGACCTATGTGGCCCCGGGGTGGGGGGAGGGGACCTCTGGAAACATCCGCCTCCTCTTCCAGCCTCCCTGGGGTCTCGCACACTGGCCGCCTGTTGTCGCGCCCCATCTGCGCTGTTTACCGCCCCGCGGCATAAACCAACCACCGCAGCGCAGAGCAGGCTAGCATACAGAGCGAAACACCAGCCTATAACGCCAACTCCGACCGCACATCCCAGCAAGAATGTTGGCGCACAGACACTTTATGGCGTGGCGGTTACTTTAACGTGGGTTTTTACATACTCTCATTGGCTGTGCGAGACTGCGGGGGACGGACGGGCCTTGTATCTGATTGACTTCCCTATTGGCTGGGTTGCCGGATGGCTAGTAAGTTACCAGGCGTTGATTGGCGGACGACGTTCCGACTTGTTGCTCGCCAGTACCGCCATTTTGCTTGCGGAATAAGAGGTTGTTTCCGTTCGTATTTCAAGTACAGTCTATTCGCGGTTTCTTCACACCTTTTGGAATCAAACCTTTCAAAAGTCACCCTATTTATGGCGTATTTGGTTGTGTACTAAATATTTCATATTTCACAAGCGTGATATATTTCTAACATAAAAGCACCTTATCTTTTTGTTAAATTAAACTTTAACTTATATTTTATTTTTTATTTATAATTAGGGCACTTTTTTTTCGCGAAAAATTTCAGGTCTAGTAATGTTCCAAAACACTTTAGCTCATATCCAATTTCGTGATTGGATTATTTGAATAGTCAAGCGTCTTTGTCTGTCTGCCCGCCAATCACGGACGGACAATAATAGAAAAATACATAATCCTGCTTGGCTCACTCACGTTATGAACTGTCTTCACACAAAGACAGGCGGCCAATAGCCAAAGGAAGACTGCAAGTGTATACATAGGACATTGAAGTCTAGCCTGAGCGTAAACCTTCTTGCGAAAAACAGGTGTCCCTGTTCATAATATTTCATTCGTAATTAATAGGGCCAGTGACTTTTCGCGTAAAAATCGGGGCACACAGTAGACTTTAATACTATATACACACCTCAGCTGTTGTTATAACTCCATTGGCTGCTGGTGCCGTGTCCGTCTTTGCCCAAGCCACTCAGGACTAAGTAACTCCGACACTCAACCTTCGTGACTCGTGCGCAAACGGTTAACACGTGCCAGAACATTATTTAGCCAATCAAAGAAGCTGGACGACCCTACAGTGCTTTGGACTGTATCTTGTCTCGAAATCTTTTCGCGAAATATCACTGCCCCTAGTAATTAATATGAATAAAAGCACGGGGAAAATAGGCGTGTTGGTAATGCCTAGTAGGAAACAGTTATTATACAAGATATTATACTGAGTGCGCAGGAATGGGGTGCGTCGTCCCTTGGGTGTAATTTTCTAGACTCGGTTAAGCTTTGTTTTCATCAGGCGGATGGATATTCCGAAAGTAAAAATTTTAGCAGGGCTTCAGAAAAGTTGAACATATTGTCATTACATATAAATGGGGTAAAATTTGACAGACAATGTGACCAACCTACGTAGAACGTAAACAGTAAATACTCTCGCTTGCAAAGTATTTTATCAGCCGATGAACAAAGAGTGCTTATTGAAAACACGGCTTTAGTTTCGTCTCCTGTGCTGCCTCCAAGAACTACCCAATGTGACTGTCAAATTAACGCGTTTCAATAATGATGTGAAGTTTGCCGACACTTGGCCTCCGAGCTTCTACGAACAAAAATTTGCATTTCGCGTTACTTGATCACGTGGAATGACTTGCGAAAAGGTCGTTGGGTAGCAGGCAGCGGCACGGTAACGTCTTAGTCGCGCTGTGACATCGCGTGAGTGAGTATGGGTGTTGGTCATGGCGTTGCATTGCCCCCCCTCCCCGCCTTCATGGACTTCACGTACCCCCACAGCGATGGGATATCCCAGCAGGACCATGCACCGTGACGTCGGCCCAAGTTGTTTTAGAACGGGCGCGAGAAGCATTCTGGAGAGTTTCAACGGACGGCAGTTGCGACCACCTCGTTCCCCCTGACATGAACCCCACGAAGCATTCGCGGGACGTGGGTGGGGAGGTCCGTTCCCACCCACAATCCTGCGCCTATCTGGTAGCAGGGAGGGTGTGGGTGGCTGTCCAGACGGCGTGGGTCAACGTCTCTCCACAGGTGCCACTCGACGCCACGGCGAGTCGCTGCACTTCGCCGGGCTAGAAGAGATACTAGACCCGTGCCCCGTGACTCTGGCACGTCAGTGTACTGTAGTATTTGCGTTGCAGTTTAGTCGGAAGAAGTTCATTAGACATATAAAGCACTTATTCAAGTATAGTATATTCGCGGTATCTTCACACTTTTTTGAATCAAACTTTTGACACGTCACATTATGTACAGCGCGTTAGCTCATATCCAATTTCGTGATTGTATTATTTGAATAGTCAAGTATCTTTATCTGTGTACCCGCCAATCACGGACGGACAATAATAGGAGCAACATAATCCTGCTTGGCTCACTCACGTCATGAACTGTCTTCACACAAAGACAAGCGGCCAATAGCCAAAGGAAGACTGCAAGTGTATACATAGGACATTGAAGTCTAGCCTGAGCGTACAACTTCTTGCGAAAAACAGGTGTCGCTGTTCATAATCTTTCATTTGTAATTAATATGAATAAAAACAGGGGGAAAATAGGCGTACTGGTAATGAAAATAAATTATATGTATTCATTTCGTTGTAGCCATAAATAACAAGAAAAGCAGCTTTGCCTCAGAACTACACTTGTAATGGTGACTGAGCGTATATGCTATATTGTAAAGGCTTTTAACACTATTAAATATTCAGTCAATTTAATTCAAGTTATTATAGAAAGTTTTCACATAAATTTCAGTGGCTTGAATTCAATTGAACTGGAATTATCACTTCAAAGTTTTCAAAGGCTTTTCACACATCAGCTACATTCAATGAATAATGAAATGGCAACTTAAAAATTTTCCGCAAATATTTACTGTAATAAAAAATTATAATAATGCTCAGTAACTTTTTCTAACCTCTATAAACTATACACTAAGCGTAAATAAATTGTCAAAAACAAAACAAAAACGTTTTCTACGATTACATATTTACTTGGCATGAAAAATACAAATGAAAATGTTTTTGCACCTTAAATGCGCACGAGGTGCGCATTTACACCACGCTTCATATTTATACTGTTTAAATAATTACGAGTGCTAATTAAAAAATTGGATTCAAGAAAATCCCTTAAGGAATTTTAGTCATTTAATAACTTGGAAGACAAAATGGCCGCGATAATGACCCCCCTTAAGTGACGTCACACACCATTTAAAGAATTGAATTCAATAAATTTGAAGAACATTTGAAGTGAACTTTGATTATATGAAAGGAGGGCCTTTATACTGAGGCGTCTTCCAGAGCTTCCGACGTGGATTTCTCTAGATTGTGTTCAGGAACAATAAGAAGAAGAAATTTTGAAAAGCCTGGATTCCACTTAGCCTTAGGGCCATCCGGGGTGTTGAATTCTTATTTTTACTTAAATTGGTTATCACATATATGGACATTCTACTATATGTATCAAAGTCATGCCGACACAACGGTGCTTTTTTTTTTTTTTTTTTTTCAGTTTACTTGTTTGTGGTTGTGTATGGTGTTGTTTTTATCGTTAGTTTCCATTAACAAAATCCACAATTTCAATATTATAAATTGCTTTTCAAACATGGTCTCGAGTAATCGGCACAGGAATAGTTTTCTCTTTACTAACTACGCGTATTTAATACTTCGCCTTATCAACTCTCCACTCCTACCCCAACCCAATTTACTCTCCTCATTCGTTTGTTTTCGAGTTCCTTCCACAGCTCCGGATACGAGATTCAAGTTAGCGCTGACGTCACGAGCAAGAGAGTTCGGAATTTCTACACAGAAAAAAAAACCCTCGCTTGTTGCTTGCACCTAGATAACGGGCAGGCAAAGGAACTTCATGTTTCTTCCGCCGCTGCGAGGAACCATGCGCCGGAAATTAAGGCCCCTATCCACGCGAGCAGCCTCTCCCGCAGTCATTACCTTCCTCTAGACGCACACAATGAGGATACGCAGGAACTAGAACCAACCCCTCTCCCTCCCCCAAACCTCGAGCAAGAAGAGCTTAGGAAGCTGCAGTCACCCCAGCAGAAGGAGGAAGAAAAAAAATTCTTCCTGTAAAATGAGAAAGCAGCGATTGTGAGCGAATGTATTATGTATTTAACGAGGTTAATTTTCCTCCACGCCCTGCGCTTTCTAAACCAATTTTCTGGTATCTCGAGCTTGCTCGAGTAAGTATTTTTTTTTCCTTCTTCTTTACCCCGAAGAATACCAACGTGTCTGCTCTCTGCTTTAGTAATTTCGAAGAAAAAAAAGGGTAGGAGGGTCTTCCGTAAGAACTTATCTTTTAATCCCACTTAAGTATTCCAGCTGAAGTTAGTTGTTGTATAGCGACCCCAGTGCAGTCGATGTAGCTGTTTGAAAGTCATCTAGTTATCTAGTTAACGGCCAAGAACTCTGGATCCCAGGACAAAGTTATAAAAAATAAATGAAGTAATACAAGAAAATGTTTTGTACAAATGTAGATATTTGCAAAAACTACAAAAGAAGGCAATAGTGATGTTTGTTTACGTTTATGCAATA
>NQII01003084.1:234085-254904 GCA_002778355.1 Clitarchus hookeri | reverse complement strand
TATATATATATATATATATATATATATATATATATATATATATATATATACACACACACACACGCACACCAACGTCGGATTTCTCGAGAATGTTTTCAGTCCTATACAATAAGATAATTTTTATATACTCCCTTATATTTACTTAACTTTTCGTCCGGAAAGTCGCAAAAATTTTATAGGTATTTATATAAAAGGTGTATTTAATTTTACTTCATAAACGCAGTAAGGTCATCTTATAGACGTTATTTAGCTACGCTATTTTCATTTTTACTAATCAAATAATTAAAATGGTAATAAATATAATCTTTTATAAATGTTTTAATTTTCCTATAATTTATATAAAGTTTTTTGTTATGGTGTGGCTCCAGTTGAAATTAATTTGAGTTTTCTTGAGAGAACTTCTAAGGAAGATGACTAGGGCGGTACATACAGTATATTTGCCAATACGCAAAATATAATGTCATCACATACTTTAGCAGGCGTCTTCTACTACCATAGAAGAAAAATGCTACCTACACTATATTACGTCATTGTTGTTGATTCAATGAAACGTGCCGTGAAATATTCATCTGAGTATATTACGCCCGATACCTAGTTGCCATGGAGTGTGTTGGTAAATGAAGGAGTGCGTGCAAAAATGATACTTCCCGCAGAACAATGTTGGGAAGCGTTCTTTAATTTCTGCTTTACTCGCCAGCGTATACAAAGCAGCAAGACACTAGGACAATTTCTCTGCTACATCAAGTTGTCACACCTGGCTCGTGACCTACCGTCACAGTACGTTGTCTGTGGTTAATTCAGCACTTTTAAAACTTAACATTTGAAAAATGTGACAGCGCCTAGCTGCGCATACTTGTAACGGGCGCACTGACTGTCAAGCGCTCAGTTAAGTCAGATTTAAGTGTATTTTCATTTCGAATCCTTCAGAAAGAACACCACACAAGAAAAGGCCTTCATCAAACACGGCCATTATAATAAGTACTCTGGTTGTATTGGATATAAAAAGTAGTAATCAGGTTTACATATACTTTTAATAATTTATTTAATAAACATTAAGTCAAGTTATAACAATAATAACTTTCGTGGATGAAATGGATGTGCATAAAATCAATTATTACAAATATTTGTAAGCACTACTAATAATTTTTTGATAATGCAATTAGAGTATTATAATAATCTTTCTTGGTAAAGGGTTCTTTTTTTTTTATTACAAAAAGTAGTTTTTAAAATATTTAGAATGGAAGTAACTTTAAATTTTGTTAAAAAAAAAATATATTAATTATTTTTAAAACCATTTAAGTAAGTCAACCGTGTCAAAATATTTTACAGTATTTCAAAATATACATATTTTTCTTTCTTATTATGCTACATACCAAATTGTACTTTTCTGACAATTTTGGTCGAGTGTATATAATTTTTTTAATGAGTTCTGCAAGTTCTACAGGAAGTCGCAATGCTCCTTTGAAAGCCTATTTGTCGCTGGTTTCGAAAACACGCTTTCCCACGAAACTATTAAATATGCGTCTAATGTGCTCATCTACGAAAATAATACACACTTCAGACGAGGCCTGTTAAGTTCTTTCTAAACGTCACGCTCATTAGAAACACCGTTACAGGGCACTTCAACGTAACTAAGAACGGGTTTTTTTTTTGTCAATGCGCTGTACAGTTAACCGAGGTTACTTTGCACCTGCTGGGGTAATTTTAAACCATTCAAAGTTTCTGTGCCATCTGGCAAACAATCAAAGGGTTGTAGCTAAGTATTTAAAAATTGTTATGTTTTATACCCAGGCAATGTTTGCTACCCATTCACAAAATGGCTGCAAAACAAGAATTTGTACTGGTGCAGTTACCTCAGCAGGTGAAGGTAACCCTCGTTTACGATACCTCAAATTTTACGCGTCAGATGCATAGAACATTTCTCGAGCGACCTGTAATGAACCTCCGTCAAAGACTTTTCGCCAATAGAGTAATATGGCCACCACTGAAAGTCCCAGGTAGAGACCGGAAAATAATCGCGAGTTCAATGGCCTGCAGGCTAGACTCTACAGTCTTATGTACGAATATGCCGACATCAACTGCACATTGGTTGCTTGCAGTCGCAGTGGAAGACGACGATTGGACCAGCATTCTCCAGGAAGTGTCAAATATGGCGTGGGCCAATGGATTAAGTTATATAAACGCATGTGTTTTGGATTCTAGCTTGTCCTAAAATGAATCCTCGAATTCTTCAGGTCTCTACAGGTACACACACGCAGCACGACGAGAGCACAGCACGCCAGTTCAGAGCCTTGCACATAATGGCGATGACGCACTTGATGCGCGTGGAAATATCGTCCTTATCGCTCCTGCGCTTCTCGGTCTCAAACGCGTACAATAACTCCAGATAAACGGGAGCAATAACCAACCTTATGGACAGTTACTTAAACTATACTCAGCCTAATATCACGTAGCACACAAGTTTGTTGTATTTTAAAACTCTCAGTTGTACAAAAAAAATGATTATTTTTAATGAAAATATGCTAACAACTATTGCAACCTTAATTTCAACACTAAATTTAGCAGTATAAGCAAAATAACATTGCAGGTGTCATAACAATCGCAGCCAGGCCGAAGTGCTTGTATTGTGTGTTAATGTTTATCATTACGTGCGATAGTGCAATATTTATATCGACTGTATCCGGGCCCTATGCGATTCACAATACGCGTTGTGTTGGACACATGGAGAGGTAAATTACCTAGTTGAGCTTTTCTGACTCCGAACAAGGCTTGCGTCGATGAAATATACACAGTAAAATAAAAATAAAAAAAAAACACATTAAATCGCACAGGACGAATAATTACAAACGTGTTTTGTGATGTCTGCGCTTTCTCAACGTCGTGTCATTCTTCGCGTACTTAGCACTGCTCTCTACTGGTGGATGAAAGAAACACAGCAGTCTCGAAGTATGTAGTTGTCTTTTTTGTCGGTAGAGCGCAGAACGCGCCATCCTCATACGGACAGACACTACTACATTTTTTTTTTAACGATCGTATTCAAGAAAAAAGACACGCCTTTGAAAAATGAAAGTTTATACGCAAAAATTAAAAACCATATAGGGAACAAGGGAAATTATTTATTTTTTCAGTAAAATATGTAAAAAAAATATTTTTTTTCTGGAACGCGTTGATCTTTGCGAGGCCTAATTATGAAAACATTTTGCTCTACAATTTCAACCTGTATTGCGGTTTTGCAAGTAAACAGTTTAATTAATAAACATATAAATAGCAAGCTTTTAATATGGAAATAATACTTTCTGGTGGAACAATGGCGTACTGCTTACGGTACGAAAGGTGAGAGATTAGTGAACGTTTCTCGCAATCGTGTAATCAGTTATTCAAAGTAATAAAATTTGAGATGCTTTTATGTTTAAACTGCAGACTTAGGAAGAAGAGAACAGTGTCAGTGTTGCCAACAAGGAAAGAGGCGATTTCGCTACATTCCGCTACACAACAATTTTTTTTTTTTAATTTTACTCTAATTCAGCGCAAAATGCGCCTGGCCTAAGAATTGAAGCACGCACAGCCAGAAATGCAGTAAGTCTCAAAAAAAAAAAAAAAAAAAAAAAGCGTGAACAAACATGACTACAAAATCTTCAAAATACGAAGTATCCAAAAATCGTTAAGTCCAGTAAACTCGTCAAACGGCGCACACACAGCCATGGACGCCGGCTACAGAAGAACTACTACACAACTATTAATGGCAGAAAAAAACTTACCTTTATGGTAACAGGTGATAGTATCAGAAGAGTGAAGATATCAGACATTCATTGCATAATAAAGATGAATTCTGAACATCCCACTGTAGCAATAGCCAGCAGTTAGTGGCAGGCGCTGAATTACCGGTCGTCGCACAAAAATATATGTTTACAAAATTAGAAAAATGTTAAAACATTAGCTAATTAAATATCATGTTTAAGCTTTTAAAAAACTCACTCTCATCCGATTAGTTTTAAACCACCAAAGTCTTTTATTCTTGTGGGGGAGGGGGAAAGGGGGATGCCAGCAGCTATCTAGAAGGTCGCTATATTATCTCTGTGTTTATCACTTTTCGCCGCTTTGTGTCTCCAAGGTTTAAATTTCGCTATGTGTAGCGGAATTCCGCTAAGGTTGGCAACCCCGACACAGTGTAAAAGCTGGAGTCACAATAGCCCGACGAACACGACCCGACAGACAGATATGACGTCAGAGCTCGACGGAATTTCACATTTTAATTTTATTCAGTGTTCACAACACCCCGACGAAATCTGCGCGACGAGTATGTTATTTAGCTGTTGGAAAATTCTAAAACGGCATTTTATCCTTATAACATCCAATATTTACTTTTCAAAACTCGCGATAAAGTGGATGATTATTTTGCTTTTGACAATATTTGAATTAGCACGAGCGATAAAAAGTATTTAGAAACAAACAGGAACGTTATTTTGGCGGCAAGTTAGTTTATTATTTACTACAGTAGGGAAATAGGCATGCAATTTTGTTTTCTTTAGTTGTATTTAAATTTTTTGCGCGCCCCGACTAGTCCGACACGATGGAAAGTAGAAATTGAATCTACTTTTGGCGGGCTGTCGGGGCTGCGATTTTGTCGGACTGACGTCACAGCGACCTTGCTTTTTATTGGCTGCTTCTCAGATTTCATCGCGTCGGGTTCGTCGGGGTATTGTGACTCCAGTTTAAGATTGCAGTTTTTGAGGGGTTATGTTTACCGTTTGTCAGATATATTTAAATCAGATATGATTACGGAATACTTGCTTATGTTGTCACTTTATTTAATATAATTTCCAAATTACGCTTTATTATATGAGTTAAACAAAATGCAGTATAATCTTTGGTTAATTTAATAGTTTATTGAAATAGAGAGCATGTGTAAGTATATTTAATTTGTTTCTAAACGATAGTCAGTATTATAATTTGGTTTATTAGTTTTCATTATTTCCTAGAGGGTAAAAAGCATTTAATGTTTACTAAACAAAAGAAAGAAAGAGAATTATCCTGGTTGTCTCTCGTCTCGCCATCGGTGATTGGTGGAGAGATGTGGTGTGGTCAGACGACAGCCAATTGGAGGACAGGCAACAACATAAGTAAGGCCAAAGTAAATTCGAACAATATTTTCTAGCAAAAATATTACCAGCACCGTCAATGATGGACGCGTGCATTAAGATTAAAAAGAAATATGAAATATAGTTTGAATATTAAATGTGATTTTTTAATGTAATGATGAAAACGATGAAGAAATGACATAACTGCTGCAACAAGAGAATGAAAAACTAATTAATAAGTATTTAATTGTATTTTTTTTAGAAGAATGAAGTGATAATTGTATAATTTTTTTTTGTGAGAAGACGGATGGAAGAATAAATTGATAAAAGGAATCTCGGCTTGCTAATTATACATCATTTCTTCACATCTGATTGTACTGGAATGTAACAACGGCGCCCAACGTGTTAATTGTATTGTAATTCTTTTGAAATGTAACAACAGTTGAAAGCAACTTGCAACGTATTTGATAAAATATACAAACATTGGAAAATACTGCAAAATACGAAATATTTTTGAAAATGGAAGCGAACTTTCAGTCTGGTGCAGCTAGACTTTTCAAAGAAGGGTGTTTGTGTGTCAAAAGTGTTGTTTTGAAATACGGATTCAGGTGTTTAAAGATTTCATTGTGATTTTGCTCAAATACAATTGAATATTATCGTCAAGTATCGTATCTTACAATTTATATACTGGTAGAGAGTTCCTTTGGAATCAACAAAAATAACTAGTAGTTCTGGAAATGAGCTCACTTTCCAAATTAAACTATAGGTTATAGGTTATTCACGGATAAAGTGAGCACTTTTGAGGCCCTAGTTATTTTTTCCTTTCAGCCATTTTTATCCTGTAACAACGCTTTTAACTAAATATTCCCACGCAAATAATAAATACAGTATGTATATTCCACCGCACTAGGAAGTTAACGTCTAAGGCCAAAATAAAATATATTTACTGACCATTATTCCAAATGAGAGGGCTTTCAAAAGTGCTCACTTTACCGCGAATAGCCTATATTCGGTGGGCCTGTATATACAATTTTATCTTGAATTACAATTAAAAATAACATAGGCCTAAGAACTTGACTCAACTTCATAACAACTAGTTAGATAAACAATCAAGATACATTAGAATAGTACAATGGGGGCTGCGTGATATAAAAAATGTGCAAAAAAGTGATAAAAGTGGCCCCCTTATTACTAGTTTTGCAGATGAAAACAACTTTATGAAAAAAATGTAAGATCAAAACAGGTAATAAGATTACAAACAAAATTATTGAAGAATACTGTTTTACAATCAAGTTTAAACAAGGGAAGGAAAAAAAAACTTCAAAATTTTAGTTTGTTGTGGCCAGCCAGACAACAGTAATCCGTAGGTATCAATTTTCTTGGCGACATCCATTCTCTTGTAAGAATGTTTCTGATAGAACTGTTTTACCACGTACCAATACTACAAATAACTATATGTAAATACAGGCGGCTGTTGATAAATGCCGTGGGCCAAGTGGTGTTTACGTATATTTACTTAACTAAGACAATTATGCCCTGTGCTTTAGTGACGAGGGATAGTGACACGAAATTCGCAGAAAATATACTTCAAAGTATGCCGGGCCGGATGCCAGCTTTTGGATAGGATGAGGGGGGAGGGGGATAGAGTTGAGAGATTTGGGTCTTTGAGAGTGAAATGAGGAGTGAAATGAGGTGAGAGTGGAGTAGCACCGGAATGCAAGGGCGAGGGAAACGGGGAGATCCCCGAAAGATCCCGCTGACCAGCGGCATCGTCAGGCACGATTGCGAAAATCCGGAGTGACCCGACCGGGGATCGAACCCGGTTTGCCTTGGCGGGAGGCAAGCAGGCTACCAGCTCAGCCACCGCGGCCCCTGGGGGGAGGGAGTATGAGTGGGAAGGAGGATGTCATCTTCCTAGGAGTTGGGCTGTCCTGGGCGAAAACTCAGTGTGCATGTCTGAAAATTGTTGGTACCCAGGGGATCAGTGTGAAAGCCCCGGCTTAGGCCGTGCTGATCGCGGGTCAGACTCTGGGTGGCATTGGTTGAACCTTCTGCTTGGAAGGAGATCTGGAGGTGTGTGTTTGCCTAGAGGGCTGGACCTGGGTGCCGGTAGAGTCAGTAGCAGCTGCCGTGGAACGTAAGCGTGCTGGCTTGCCACAGACCGAGTTACGAAGGGTTGATGCTCACTAACGAAGGATCGACGGTCTGGTCCGCCTAGTAAGAGGACTCGTGTACGAAGCGGTTTCGTATAGTGAGGATAGCACTCGGCCCCGTCAAGGTGGCATGTGCAGATTCAACTCTGTATAATGCTGTTGACAGGTGAGGTGGAACCACCCTCGGGTGGAGAACATCCACCCACTGCGATTGGAAAGGGCGTGACCTGATTCTATTGGGAGCATTCAACTGCTTCCAAATAGGAGCTCCAAAATAGACATGTTCTGGAACAATGCCTGGCTGAGTGCACCTCCACGTTATGATACCTGACGTGATATGTCTGTAGTGACAATATATGCCTGGAAGTCTTGAACCTGAGGTGCACTCGTAATATTAGAGCTCGGAATGGTGTCTCCTGTTATAACCTAGAGGCTCAGGCACAGGAGGGAGAAGCTATGGCGAACCAAACCCGCTGCACGAGATTGCAGAAAACATGTGCAGGCGCAGTCTAAAATTTCGATTCGTAGCATCGGGCGATGGGACGGGGACACTCTCTCGTCATAATTTTACGAAACAACAATTGATTAAATAAAAACAATATTGTAAACAATCATAATATTATTTAATTTAAATTTTTAAACATTAATTTTCTACAGTTTTATGTCAATGTGAGTTTGGTGTAGGGGGGGGGGGGTTATGTCTCCTGTACCGCCCTTCTGGATCTGCCCTTGAAATTATGGCGGTTAATGTAAAACGATTTCTCGAAAAAGGAGCACGCAGATCCTTGTGCCCTTCTTGCGGGATTGTCGCCTTTATCAGCTTTGTCTGCGGACATGTTGGAGAACACGACAGCTGACTTTCCTAACCATTAAAAATGAAACAGCGTTGCCCCGCCCTTAATTATGAAAGGTAGGCAGAACCAGAGTAAATGGACATCCGAGCTGATTTAATTCTCCTAGATGCATTGATATAAGCCTATGTACAAAATTTCTAAGAATTGTTATAATGTATTTCTTATACATATATACATCTTTCTCTGTCTTTTGTTGAGCATGTAATTCAGGTTTCGATCGCACCAAAATGAAATTTATAAGAAAAGCGAAAAAATGTTAAGGAGAGTGCCTAGATGCTTGCCCCCTCCTAATTTCGCTATTGTATGTCCCTATATTGACCCATCCATCGCTAATGGAACTGTCGGTCAGATGGTGAACAGTGATCAACCTGTTTATTTACGTTAGCATTTCCAGCAACCCCACCCTCTTACGTGAATAAAATGCCTCGACGAACTTGACTTGCAGTATATTTTAGTCGTATTAAAACTGGGTTAGAGGAAGTGCACAAACATTTCCAAGTACTTGCTTACGTAAACTGTGTTCTAATCTTAAATCCTACCCCCAAGTCGTGTTTGATAGTGTTAGGCGGGATTTACAACAACCCGCCGCGTGTAGATCACGTGACCAACAGCCAATCAGAGGTGGCCATTAATTGTACCCGACCGTCCGTCAAAACCTTGGCAAGGTTTAACTTTTGAACGACGAACGGATGAAATTACAGCCTTCTAAACTTGCACGTTTTGTCACTCGTTCGTCCCGAGTTCTTTACAAGGCTGTGTAGTGTGTGCAGTGTTTTGTTTTCGCAGTCTCTTGTTTTTATATATTTGTTTACGCAACTGTAAAAATAAATGAAGTTACAATTTTCCTGAAGATTAATTGACAATTACGTTTGGAATAACGAGCTCCCTTTGTGCAATAGCAAAAGTAACAAAACCATGCTTTATATGCTATTCAAATTTTTTTTTACATTGATGAATTTTCGTTACGTCCGTGCATGTGCGTTTTGGGTACTTAAAAACACAATACCGCCAAAAAATTTCACTTTTTATGGAGCATTTTTTTCTATTTGAAAAACATTTATGTTTTTTATTCGTTTGCAGCAATGAACTTACGACGGACGCACGAAGTTTGGTTGTAAATCGCTCGGCTGGGAGACGGACAGGCAGATGACGGACCGACGTCTTACTGGCAGTAAAACAGCGCTGCGTTTTGCGGCTCCGCTGTGCTCACACTGAGTGCACGCACTGCTCGTCCGTGTTTCTCTTTAACGAGCTGCTGTCGCGCCGAGTCTCATAGTTCCCGCGGTGTTCCCACAACCGCGGCGACTGCCCTAATGAAGACGCGGCAGGCAGACGAGCACAACCTCCTCCGGACAGTCTCGCTTCATTACCGCGCTTGTCCGGCTCCAACACCTCCCAGAACAGCTGTTATTTATGACGTCAGGCCGTCGCGAAACAAGGAGCTTCTCGCTGCATCCTCTACTTCAGCCCGACACGGCAGTTGTTCTGTTATCGCGTCCAACGAACTGCAGGCCTCGTATTAACCGGCAGCTGTGAGAGCCATTCATTACTTAGAACAGTAGCAAGGTTCGCGAATCAGGTATACACTGTTCACCGTGAACTGAGCACTTCTGAAAGCTGTGCTTAAGATCTACTTGTAAACACATTGTGTATTCTTCCACCTTATGTAAAATTAACACTGCCATTGGTCTCGTCACTTTATTCATACGCCGGACAAGTGAAATTGTAAAATTATTAGAAAAATAGGTATTTTAAAAATTTGCTGATTCTTATACTTGTATGCATAAAAAAACAAAAGAATCATTTCAGTATTCACATATGTTTATCTAATCAACGTTAAGACATGGAATTATTTCTCTCCGTCATTAGCAAATTGACTGGGCACTTGCTAGTTTGTATGTCTGCATGTTAGGGCAGTGACATTTCAAGAAGGCTGTTTTTAAAAGTGCTCAGCTTACCATGAACAGCATATACCCGCAATATAACTATGTTGCTCTAAGTCCTATCGAGTGTCTAGCACTAGCCAAACATAATAATCGTGTACTTCATGTTGACAAATTAGTACACTCGGTTCTAATGAGTTAATCCCATAACGTAGCTCTACACTTTATTTTTTTATTTAAGGTATCGCAAAAGAAAACAGTGTTAAAATATTTCAGAATTTCCATCAACAACCGACACCTTGGAACCTACGGAAAAGAAGTCAGTAGATCCATGGCGTAAAATAACTTTTCAAGGATGAATGAAAGAAACAACAAGAATCCAGGAGAACCTAGGTTCAATTACGATCTCGGTTTTTCGTCGTTTCCTGAACTCACTCCAGGCGAGTGAAGGGATGATTCCTAACTAAAAGCCATGGGAAATTATTTCCCTAATCTTAACTCCCCGAGGATATCGCTGCCTCTCTAAAGCCCCTGCCACACTGTCAAATGTTCGCCTTCAAAGATATTATGAAACAGTTATCAATTGTATGTCGGCAGCAACCAAGCACATCGCCCAGGGAAAGGCGCAGCCCGTATTGGTTGTAGCTTCTGGGCTTGTACAGTACCGACTAAGACTTCGCCTACTCTGCAACATGCCAGACGTGAACGAGTGTACTCGGGATGACATGCCAAGGGGTTAAGGCGGAGAGATTCTCGTCATATTGCATTCACAAATATTGTCCCAGAACTCGATTTCCAGCTTCAATACTTATAAACCGAGCATGTTAAGAGTTATTTTGGAATCCATCTTATTTTTCTCTCGTTAACCTTGTCGCACAATGCAACAAAAAGCTTTATCAATTAATAATTTTTGTCACTCGTGAGAAAATACAGATTGTACACAGAAATAAGTCTAATGTTCCAACAAAATAAAACTACTATTAAGGAATTTCTTTAAACGTTTATTTTGTAGTAAAATTAATAATGTTGTGACAAAGTTAATGTTGTTGACCATTTACAAAATCATATTTTACTATATTGCAAACATACCGTTCAAGTGTTAATGTTAATAAAGCCTCTAAGTAATGTTGTTGCAACCAAATGTTATATTACGCTAAAAATGACAGGAAGAACAAAATATTTTGTTTTACTGCGACATAAAAGTAACGTCCAACCAAAACAAGTTTTCAGTGACTTGACGTTGTAAAATGGCGGACACTGGTGAACAGCGATAACCTCGTAAAATGAAAACACCATATTTAAATTTTAAAGTATAGTATGAGAACTAAATGTAGCTTAGACCAGCTCTCAAGCCATACAAAACAGTTAGCGTGTGCCAAATATTAATATATTTATAAAGCATAAAGTATTTCCACATAACTAAAGAGAACTGCAGTTTGCGTAATTATTTCGCATCAAGCTAAGCCGAATGTCGTTAGATCGTTGGTTGTTTTCTGGGTGTGAAGTCGTTCACATTCTGACAGGATTGCAGGTGATTCGGACACGCCAATGTGAAGCGCATATTCATTGGCGCGGAGTTTTTGAAGCAATGTCAAACGAAGCATGGTCTAATGACAAACACAGTGAAAACTTACTCGTGCTTTAAAAAACGTTACTTGCATTCAAAAATAACACGAAGTTCGAATGCCAGTACCTACGATCACCCGTTTCTTTACATGTGTTATCTACGGTATTTACGAAAAATAAAAGGTAAATGAAACATGTAGTGTGTTAATTTATTTCAAAAGATATATATTTTTTACTTTAATTAAAATAATAAAAAAATTTAACATATACTCATTACAAATTTAAATGCGAATGGTAATTTTTATACAGGCTGATGCATAAGAGCAGATAATTTATACGTTTAGATTCCCTTGTTTTATTTTATTTTCCGTTGGACAGAGTTCTGTATGGTAAAAACCCCTAATTTTTGCCGGAGGCTACTCACCAAAGCATTAATAACAAACCAAAACGCACAAATAATTGAGTACTGACAAATGAAGGGCTCACGTTGCGGAGTTAATGGATTCATGGGTTCGTCAGTCACACCCATATACAGCAGCGCTTGAAAGGATGCAGCGATATCCATGACGAGAATCCGGGAGCCAGTTAGAGATAGCCATGTTCACTACAATGCAAGTCTTGATACAGAGTTAGGGATTATACCACAGAGTACCACGCCGCCTGATTTCAGTGCAGTTGTGAGGAATTCTGGGTGATACTGGGTCCTGCATAAAAACCTATCTCATTTTGAAGGGCAAATAGTAGAGGCGTTGAAATTTCGCGGATACATTTGGCAACCCTTTGTGCGCTCGAGACACAGTTAGTTGTTCATTGGCTGATGCTCCAGTTCTACCCGAGACCAGGTGGCACGGGATTCGGTACTTTTTCTTATTGCAGATTAGTTGTTGGCTCTGTTTCGTCTAGGGCGTGTCTTACGAACTGCGATCTAGTTGATAAAGTGACTCATATGTAGATGTGTTTGAATTCTAGCCTGCCCTTGAATGAACCAGCGGGATTTCCGGGTCTGCAGCAACAAGCAAAGCAAATAATTTGTAGGCAAACATTCATTACAAGATATGGTTCGACACACAATGCAGTTCATTTGTATTACGGCCTGTGAATGATGCCCAAATGATGGCAGCCATTCCTGATACGTATATTAAGTCGTGTGTGGAAGTGTTGTAATGGTAGTGGTTAGATTACCCCCCTCCCCCATCTAGACGAACCGGGCTCGATTCCTGGCGGGGTCGCTCCCGGATTTTCGCAGGTGGGAGTCGTGCCAGACGATGTCGCTGTTCGGTGGGTTTTCTCGGTGATCTCCCGCTTTCCTCCGCCCCTGCATTCGGGCGCTGCTCCACACTCACCTCACTTCACCCTCATCGGCTCTCGAGACTGTGTTGTGGATACACGGTACTTACTTCTAACGCGGCTTGAACGTGGGTAAACGTGTACCGACTCCAAAGTACACAGAGATGAAATAGTCACTTACATCGCGAACTCCAGCCGCATTCGCCAGCAAAATGGCGTCACTAGCCGGCAACATGTCGGAACACCATTTGCCAATCAGCGCCTGGTAACTAACTAGCCAGCCGGCGGGCCAGCCAACAGGGAACCTTTCGCAGCACGCGGTAGCCAATCAGACACAAGGCCCGTCCCCAGAGCTTCGCGCTGCCAATCAGAGAATGGTTACCGCCACATCACAGGACCCGCCACACAATTTATCCTTTGTGTATTTATGTAGTCTGTGATTGTACGAAGACAAACCCTAAAACCATTATTACGAAATTTTCTGTACCGCAAAGAAAACAGTTTATTTGAGTTTGTTTTGTTTACAGCAACTCAATGTTGCTTTAATTCAAAGAGAAGGTTACAGAAAACCGGTTTGCTGTTAATAAAAATTTTTCTTTATACGTTTGGGTTTTATGGGAACATTACCCTCCTTTAGTTTTCAGTACGTAACTGTTCTCCCGACGGAAACATCCATTGTCTAATATATTCTGCAGTTACGAAACTGCAACTGGGCAAATGATCTTCCTGCAGGGGTTTAATGCCATCCTGAAAAGCGGTGATCCTACAAATCACCAACCTCGATTATTTCCAATAGGTGACGTAATTGTATTCTGGCCCGTGTTCTGACCAAACACACACTTATCGAAGGTAACCCAAGTACGTTGAGACTGTGTGATGCGAGGCGTCGAACCAGTAACATGGACGATGCTGGTTCAAGTCTTGGAGTTGACTTGGCTTATAAATTTAAAAAAAAATGTAACTTTTTTTCTTATTTACTAATTAATTACTAGAGACCTGAAAAACTCGCGAGCTCAATGACCTGCATGCTAGACTCGACAGTCTTACGCACAAATTATGCCGATATCATCTCCACATTGGTTGTCTGCTGTCACAGTGGAAGGCGACAATTGGACGCCGTTCCCCAGCAGGTGTCATACACACCGTGTGGACCGATGGTTAAAGTTATATAAATGCACGTGTTCTGAATTCTAGTTTGTCCTAAAATGAATCCGCGAATTTTTCAGGTCTCTACCAATTACGGTTATCTTTCAAAGCAGAAATGTTCTCTACCATGTAACTGACATTACCACAAAGACTTGTACTGAACTATTGCAACGACAATGCAATGTAATCATGGTCATCACTATAAACATTCGTTTGCGAATTCTAACGCATGCGTTCGTTTCCCACATCGAGTTTCATTCCGTCCAATTTCACTCTCTGCGAGATTCATTTGTATCTGTGACTTCAGCAAGTGTTTTCCGTGGGCGTGCAGAGTTGTAAACACAAACAAATGAAATATTTCAAACAGTTGCGCATCGGAAAACTATCAAGGGCTCGAGAAGGGCAAGTGGTTCGCGCCACTTGACTGAGGTGGACATTCTAGGGTGCATACGTGCCCTTACCGGGAAATCGGGCAGTGGAAATGTGACGTCACATCCGGGATGCACTTTTCAATGGCACGAAGCCAGGCAAGGGCCGGCCATTGGCTGGTGAACTCGAACTCAGCCTATGTTTGCGGCAAACCTATGTTTGCGGCAAACCTACGTTGCAGTGGTTCGTACGTTAACAACGTTGTCTTCGCGGCAGCAAATTATGTGTTCCGGCAAAGCAGATGTTTCTAGAGTGCAGCCCTGGAGCTATTTTCGCATTTGAGACTCAAAAGTGCGGGGGCGGTAAGGGCGATATTACCATCGCCTCTACGCGCATAGCTCTGAACTGGAGTGCGGTGTTCTCGTCTGCATGTACATATGAGACTTTAGGCGGTGACTCTTTTATAATTTCATTGATGGAAGCATGTATCAAAGTTCAACAGAGGCGCATATGGTAGATTCGTATGTGGGTAGTATGCTTTAAGGTGGCCGCCTAGGCCAACGGCGTACAGAACTCTAGCAGAAAACGTTTGATTAAAAAAACAGCCCGACGTGTCTGAGTGAGGTCTGCTTACGAATAGCAACCCGGAGAAACTCTTCCTGCCCGTCTGGATACTGGTCAAGACTTGCTTCCTACCGACGTCCATGTATGTGACGGTTCGGAAAGTCTGCAGTGTGGTATAGTTTTATGCTGTTTGCGCTCGGCGGGCGAGGAGGCGGGGAACAATACTGGTTTACCGTTTGTCCCCCAAATCTCAGTCCAGTCCCTTACTCGAGCGCACTGGGCCGTGTTTGTTCTAGGGGTGTGCCGCCATGCTTAATTTCACGTGAAAGAAGGACTCGCGCAGTACGCGTTAGGTATGCATGATTAAAATCACTAGGTTTTCTAATTAGATTATGTTCGGCCGGCATGGCGAATTTCAAAAACGCAAGTTCCCGGTGTTACCCTGCGATACAAAAGAGCCGATTTAGCTCTTTGTTTGCGGGAGATTAACGTACAGTAGAAATAAGTGCTTCTGGTATAACCTTTTAATAGGTATCGGCCACCAGGAGGGGAGGTTTGGTGAGGCCAGCGCCGGTTCCACCGGGAACTTGCTTACGAATAGCTTTTAAGAAACGTTATGCGCCTGTGTACGCTTTTCAGTTCCTCCATTTCTCTCTAAAGCATGTTTTTTTGTGATCGTGAAAATGGCTCGAACGGGTTATAAACATTCCGGTACTAAACATTAAAAAAGGAATGGGGATGCGCATTAAACTTTTACTTTTATTATTACGTCATGAAATGGCACGGTCTGCGCTGAAAGTGTAAGAGAGGCGCGTTATCGACGGCAAGACTGCACGCCAGTTCAGTGCTTAGCGCGTAGAGGCGATGAGAGAGTTGTTGCGCTTCTGAGACGTGCAAAATTCCTTCAACAGCATTCTGAAAAAGCAGTTTTAAAGATGTTATGGACGACTCCAAAATATTTATAACAAGCACAATGTCCTAAGTACCATCCTGTCCTCGCGTGAATTATGTTGCGGAGAAGTTTAATATTTTCATTAAAAAAAAATCGTACTTCAAACATGCTCAACGCAGCTTACGCACAACGTATGCGATCGCCTGTGACTTGTGAAACAGTTTAATTATCATAAACATGCGCACCATTTAAAATGTACGTCAATAATTTCCACATTACAATCACGAGGCATACCGTAAGTTCCATAAGTTATCACGCAATGAAAAACGAAATAGACATATCACGTGAGACAACTTTTTTTGTTATTTATTTCAAGTCTCCGTATGATCCATTAGAAAATTCATTCTGGATTTGCCAAAACAAAAGACGATACGAACTGTACAAAATATTACCTACTAGCCTAACTAAGATAACTAAAGCAAACTGCAAATAGTACTCTATTTTTTTTTTGGTTTTTTTAAAAATAATTCTATGTACAGTTATTTAAAGTCTGTGTAACTGCCAGTGCTACATACAAAGTAACAAATAAACCCTGCAGGTATTTACGTTTGCAAAAGTTATTGTTAATAAACAATTTTCAGTGTCGCTTTCATTTGTTTGTAGCCTCGCACGGGGCGGCGAATCACAAACCGTGGCATGTCCGATACCATCTCAGGACACAAGAGAAAGTGCGTTCAGAAATACGTTCCGGGAGTGAGGAACTGGCCATTGCTTTACAATCGCCCGAGATGGCAGAACATACGCAATGCCAGACTGAATGTTCTGGAACAGCGGCCTAAGAGACACCGTATTATCAGTGGGACGTACTACCGGGTTCAGGTTAGATACACACGTGTGGTCCAAGTAGTTTAATTATTAACATCCACAGCTTGATACATCGCTGGTTCAAAAGGTCGGGTATAGGCTGTTCACGGTAAAGTGAGCACTTTTGAGGTCCTAGTTACTTTTTTCCTTTCAGCCGTTTTTTTCTCCTTTAACCACCTTTTTAAAAATAAATATTGCCATGTAAGTAATGAACACAGTGTGCGTATTTCACATCACTCGAAATTTAACGTCTAGGGCTAACATAAAATATATTTATTGATTTATTATTCCAAATGAGATGGGTTTTCAAGAGTGCTCACTTTTCCATGAATGGCCTATAGCTTCCCCTCTTCGCAACGCAAGCAGTAACGTTACAGCTATGGAGATGTATGTCCCAGCGAGGAGTCGAACCCCCGCTGTCAGTCGGCAGTTACGGCCACCGGACAAGACTGCGTGTATTTACGACGTAGGCGTCCGTCGGACGTGAGACGAGGATGGACAGTAAGTAGTTGCACGACATAGTTTCCATTCCTAGATAACCAGAAAGCCACAAGATGAATATGTGTGACGTGCGTAGATTATAATTAATAAGTTTACGTAAATGACGAAGTTCGAAATTACTGTGACGAGCAAAGCAAGAAAACTCGTTCTTTCCAGTGAAACTGTCACATGGACCATCTTCCCGGGGCTGTTCCACCTCAGATAAAATAACTGAACTTTATAATGAAGCGTGTAGTATGTCGAACTAAGACATGGAAGAAAAAGGTCCGAAATCGTCATCGAGCAAAATATATCTTAGGGCTGCTAAAGAGCCAAAACCGATTTTTACGGGGCCGCGGTGGTATAGCAGTCAGACTACTCTTCTCCCACCTAGGCGAACCCGGGTTCAATTCCCGGCGGGGTCGCTCCCGGATTTTCGCACGCGGGAATCGTGCCAGACGATGCCGCTGGTCGGTGGGTTTTCTCGGGGACCTCCCACTTCCCCCGGCCTTGCATTCCGTCGTTGCTCCACACTCACCTCGCTTTGTGCTCATCGGCTCTCAGGACCCCGAAGTTTCTAGCCACCCATATCTCTGCACTCTGTACCGATCAGTAGAGTTTAAAAGTTCATTATTTTCATTTACATATCTTACGATGGAGCCATTTTATTATCTGCTTTTGCTGTAATTTCCCATGAACATATTATTCATGAATCTTGCTCACCAGGCCAATGAACACATTGAATATATGTTTACGAAATTTTATAAGTGTTAAAACTTTAATACACCGTTGCCCGTACGACATACGGACACAATGTACTTGAAGAGAAACAGCCGGTTATTGTGCGAACTCTAGGCCCACACCCTTAAACAATTTGGAAACTTAAACAATTTGGAAACTTAAACAATTTGGAAACTTAAACATTTGACTTTGCGATTTGATTTTACGTTTGCTTTCCGACATGTTATTTCCTATAGAGCTTGGCACAATGGATCTGTAAAAGATAAAGTGAAACACTCTTGACTATACGATTTCGGAAAGTTGAAACTTAAAGTAAAACACAAGCAGTCATTTTGCCGGGAATCCAACAGAGGTTATGTGAATGAATATTTGTTTATTGTAGGGCGATGTTCATCTCGGTATAATAAACTGAGATTCTCTAAATCAGAGAAATGGCAAACGAGTGTAATGGGAAGAGGAAATATATTAATTGATACGTCTGAATAAAGTGCACAAGCGAGCATTTCGCTTTGAAATAAAATTTATGTATACATGCTTAAAAGCTTATTTTTTAAAAACAGGTGCGTAAAATGTATTTCTGGATAATGTATATTTATTTACATAAGTAACAAATTTTAAAAAAAGATTGCAAACCCGATTTTAAATTGTCTGATCTTTCTGTACGAGTGCTTTCGTCGAAGAAAAAGGAAATGTAAATTCAAATGCTGGAGTTTTGTATTGTCTGAGGGATCGTATCTACTCCGTGACGAGTTGAAGCGGCTGAGCACCGCGTTAGACAGTCGGTGACCTTGAAGACGGGCGCACGCCGGGTCATCGTCGTGACGACGCCCACTTCTACCCGACCCCGCGGACGAACTCCGCCCGTAGGCCGAGGGAATAGGTACATCACGGACCGCACTGCGGCGGAACTCACCGCAACACTTTCCATCCAATACGGCCGCAAACAAAGGAAAGCCGCGCCACGCTCGTTGTCTAGTTCACTTCGGCGTCTGTCCTCGTGCGTGGGAGACGCCTGCGTCCGCGGTCGCCGATGCGTTACCTTTCGACCGCGAGGTTCAGGGGTCGAGTCCCGGAAAGGACGTCGTTGTGCGTGACTTTCGCTGGTGTTAGTTGACGTTGTCCTTCCACGACTGCCGCCCCTGGAAGATCGCAGAAGAGAAATCACTCAGAAGAAATGTTTCGTTTTCCTCTCGCGTGCAGACGGTCAGCGCTGAACTGCAGGCCGCTTGCCTACGCGTAGAAAGGGACATGACATGCCCCGTGTAAGGTCACGACACTTCGCAGACGGGAACCTATTTTGTGGAACCTTACGTACCATTCTGTGGCTGGGGGATCAAGACCTCACAATTGTATACTATGCGGCTAAAATACGTTATAAAAAACACGTCGCGTGCAGGCTCTTTCAACTGCCTGTCCGTGAAGAAATTCGCACACGAAACACATTTAATCACGTCAGTAAGGGCTACGTGCATCCACAGGCGAACAGCACAGACAACCGCGAATAAGACGTCTGCAGCGAAAGGCTGCACAAGTTACAGCGTAAATTGCAAGGTACGGAACACTGCGACAGAAAAAAATTTTTTTTTACTGCGATTAGTCAGAGCTCTATACGCTTGGCATAAAATAAATTGTGGGAAGGGACGATGTTTTTAGAAAAGAACGTAGTGTAAGCCTTCGTGTTTTTTTTCCCCCAGTGACGATTTCAAGGATATCGCCCACGTGGCAGCTACGTCACTGAGCAGATCACGAGCCTGTCTGCAGCCAAGGCTGAGGGGACAACGAAGGTTCGTCGGAAAGTTGTCCGAGACCCAGGCCACAGCACAACCTCTCATCTATTGTCCATTCACGGTTTCTTCACACTTTTTGAATCAAAACTTAAAAAAATCGCACCATGAATAATGACGTGTTTGCCTCTTTCTTAAATATTTAATGTATTATTGTAATCGTTTAATACTTCCGTTAAAGTAAAAATATCTTATTTTAGGTTAGATTAAACATTTACTTATGTTTTATTTATTATTTATAATATTTATTTTATATATAAAATACAAAAAAAAAAAACAGGGAGAAAATAGGTGTGTTGGTAATGCCTAGTAAGAAATAGTTCTTATGTAAAATATTATTAGAAGTGACTGCGCACGAATGCGGTGCACTGCCCGTTGGCGTAATTTTCATGAGGCGGAAGAATATTCTGGAAGTAGAACTCGAGCAGGGCTTCATAAAAGTTGGAAGTAACCGTGAATGGCCTACATTTGGTATGTACAGTGTATCTATTTTGCAATTCTGCCTATGATTATTTCTCTTCGCTTTGGTTTGACTTCCGTTTAGCAGACGCTACGGGTATCGCTTTTAAATGCACTGCTGTTGAATATAAACTGATGAATACATTTTCCAGAGAAACGTGGAGGTAATAATACGTACTGTGTGCCTATAAGGAAACAGCAGCTTAAAAAATATTTAAACACCCCTGCTTCTTTTGCAACGGATTTTTGTAAGAAAAATTAACTATTACTATCTTCCACACGATGCACTAGAGAGCAAATTAATTGCAAATTTCAAATTTATGCACGCATAAATGACCACTTATTGTGCGTGCACGGGATCTTCATACGTATAACATAAACACATAAGTTACATTAACCACTTTTGTACATACTAGTTCATAAGAAAAATGCGGATAATTTAGTCGACTAATAAATAGCCGACCTCCCGTGTCGCAGTCGATTGTTGCGCCGTCGCTGCGGTGCAGGAGGTTCTGGGTTTTGATCCCGGGTAAGGCGTGGGTGTTGGTTTAAGTTAGGTCATAAGTTAGTTTCTAAGTCGTTCCCTGATAAGCCTTTCGGCATAAGGGAGCGTTCAAGTATTACGTAACGCAGTTTTTGAAGATTTTTGACCCCCCCTCCCCCCCTGTAACGCGCCGTCACGTTTCCCTGTACCCCCCC
>NQII01003084.1:213916-231018 GCA_002778355.1 Clitarchus hookeri | reverse complement strand
AACGCTCCCTAACACCGGGGGAGGTTAATAAGCCCTTTCCAAAACGAAACAATAATATAAGTATAATAATTTATAATATACTAATTTTTCTATTGTTGAAACAGAAAAGGCAAGGCGAAGAGAATTTTGTTGCAAACGTTTATGGTAGTTTTTTTTTTTTTAGAATATTTAGCGGGAACAAGTTATCGAATTTGCTGATTTGAGAAATCAATATTTCATTAATTACAAATCTGAAGGAATACTTATAGAGAATATTGGTTTTAGCTTGTTGAAACTGAGATAATGTCCGGCCGTATCACAAAGTGACGACGATAAATTCCGGTGTCAGTTTACGTCGTTTGGAAAAACCTACGTACATTGGGCAGAACAGATTCCAAGAACAGCAGTCAATACTTCAAATTACTGTTGTCGCAAACGTGATAATACACACGCAACAAACAACTCACCAAAAGTTTAATGCTACGAGGATAATACATACGGTGCCCACGTGAGCAGGTATTATCCTGCTGGAACAGGATAATACCTCGGTTTCGTTATGATAAGTTGATATATCTTGCTTGGAAATGTTATTTGCCTTTATATTTAAATTATTTGATTTTTTAACGGTTTTAAGTTGATTATTATTTCAATATTTATTTATTGAATTAATTTAAGTATAGTTAAGTTAATATAAGTTTAATCTCCTTTTTTATATTTTCAAAATATATGTTTCTATAAAACGTATTAAATATTTTATTATTTTATCTGAATATATTTTAGTTATATTATCAAATAGGAAATATGAAAAATAAATAAATGTTAGTATTTGACTCATAATAATATATGGTTCTACAACTGTCACCTTCCTGTTACAGTTGCGACAGAGGAAACCGGTTGGACAGTGCTGTGGACGTAACTAGTGAGCTAGAGCTGCAACAACGTACGTCACGATGCCGAGTGGTTTGTCTTGTGTGTCGTGGGCGCGTACTCTTTGGAAGATGGCGTTCCTCAGGTCTCTGTCGCAGTCGGAAACGACCTTCGTTAGCGTAAAGGAATACCCCCCCTTCTCATACACTGTATACAGGATGATTCTAAAATAATGGGACAAACATTGAGGGGTGGTAGAGCTCATTATAACAAACAATTACTATATAGGAATATATGGGCGGAAGTGACGCGTTGAGGCACAAACACAAAAACATAACACATTAACGGAAACATAAAGTGTTCATTAGCAGCATACTTAACGAGTGATTCCGTACAAAAAATGTTAAAACAGTTGCTGTAAACGCATCCACCAACAGTCACGCATGCTTGGCGACCTCTACATATGGCGTGATTGGCTGACAATGGTGAATCTGTTCGCCAATCACTCCACCGACGCTACCAAGCTTGCATTGCTGTCGGTGGTAGCAATTTTGAGCAATTATTATAAACATTGCTGTAAAAAGGCATTTAGCAGCGACGTTGTAAATAAACAATGTGTTGCATTTCGTGTGTTATTTTTGTGTTTGTGCCTCAACGCGTCACTCCCGCCCATATATTCCTATACAATAATTGTTTGTTTTGGTGAGCTCTACCACCCCTAAATGTAAGTCCCATGATTTTAGAATCACCCTGTATACGCACCAGGTACATAAAGAACTANGACCCCATGATTTTAGAATCATCCTGTATACAACACAGAATCCCACTTCATCCTCCACGTAAGGTTGATTCCACCCAGGTTAGGAACAGAACGTGACTTCTCATGGGACAGTTTGGCATAGAGAAAATATCCGCCGCAAGAAGCGATGGCGTTCCAAAGAGGTCACTTTTAAGCTGGAGGGAAATTAAGAAATTCTATGTATTCTTGTGTAAAAGTTAGTGTTTGGCCCAAATTGTAATATACACACACACACACACACACACACATATATATATATATATAATATATATTTCCCCAGCCAAAATTTTTAAGTATTAATTTATTTTGTAACTATTATTCACGTCCGGCAACGGTGTTTACAAAAGCAAACTGCGAAAATACAAATATGTTCTGCAGTAGGCGTTAATAAGTTAACTTATTTCAATGGGAAAACTTTACGAATTTAAATGCGAGTTGTGATGAAAAGAAACTTCGTACTTTCATAATTCACATTAAGAAAACTGCGAAGGCAAGCTCTAAAATTAAATACATTTTTAACCATTTTCGCTAATTCTTTCTATTCATGTGTCATATTTACAAAGCTGAACAAAGTTTAGGAAATTACACCAAAGGGAGAACGCGCCGCATTCGTGCGCACTCTGTGTAATACTTTTTTGTATAAGAACTAATTCTTACTAACCATTACCAACTTACCTGTTTTCTCACTGTTTTTATTCATATAAATTATAAATAAAATATTGTGATTTATAGATATTATGTAAATAAGTGTTCAATTTAACCAAACAATAGATGCTTTTATGTTAACACAAGTATAAAACGCCTGTGATACGTGACATATTTAGGAAATAATCAAAAACGTCGTACATGGGGAGATTTTTCAAAGGTTTGATTCCTAAAGTGCGAAGTAACCGCGAATAGACTATATATGACTCACGAACTGGGTTGCGGTGTGTTTGTAATACAACAAACTAATTCCAGCGTGCATAATCTGTTAGCACACGAAAATACACAACACTTCAAACCAGAGAGAAGTAAATCTTTCAACACATCACACTTATTGCAAACGCTAGTTTGAAGCTGTTCAACATGGCCAAAAACGACATTTTCACACTGTTATAGCTTAAAACAGTTTGGGTGAGTTCCAGCGCAATATGGTATATGGCCCTGCACTGAACTTTGGTACTGACTTCCCGCCAATAACATTTTAAGAGTCACAGCGTCAAGCCTCGTAGCTACACGCAGCACGACGAGAACACTGCACGTCCTTGCGCGTAGGGGCGATGGCGCACTTGATGTGCATGGCAGTGTCGCCCTTATCGCTCTCGAGTTTCTCGGGCCTAATAGTGAAAAAAGAGCTCCAGGAAGGCGGGCTCTTTAAAAATAGCTTCCCATCACACTCACGTACATATCAACATTTCCATACATTTAAGCCAAGTCAGTAATTGAAAAACTAAAGGAGACGAGAAGAACAAAACTGCAATTTGCCGAATTGCTTGCAAAGATGTGACGTGTGAAACTGGTCCGACAGTGTGGCCACGCGCTCGCTGCCCGCACGAGCCAACGAAGGAAGACAGAGTAGTAACATGATAGGTCGGCGTCCATTTTCAAAGGCAAGCCACAGCGTGCCACCGCGATAAGCGGGTTGAGTGGTTATCTGCGAGAGAATGTTCTGGTTCCTCTCTCGGCATGACTCGGGGCGTAACCTCCCAGATCGGGCCGCGGAAACTACTTAAGTCACGACCGGCCTCCGAGCCGATAGTCTCGAGAGTTTGAGTGTTAGTAGGATCGCGCGACATTAAGTGCCAGGCGTGCGAAGACAGAGAAGACGACGAGCCAGCAGAGCGACGAGTGGCGGCGAGAGTGACCAGCGGGAGTGAAGTCTGCGGACTGCGAGCATCGGTACAGTGAAGAGAGAGACTGGCGGGCGGGAATATTGAACTGGATGCGTGAGTGACAGACATTTGGAATAGACAGATTGAATATGTGTAAATAATGAGTGTGAATTAAGTCATTACAACCAATACACTGAGAAGGACTTAATTAAAATTGAGATATATATTAAATATTGAGCTCATTGAGAATTATAAGAGTGATAGTAGAATTAGCTAAGTTAACATTGTAAATAACAGCCGTGGATATATTAAACTCAAATTTAGTTTTTTTATTTTTATTAATACCTCAATTCTTCACGAACTCGAATACGTCCCTCTGGCGTCTTGTAACCGTATACGCTGTTCACGGTAAAGTGAGCACTTTTGAGGCTCTAGTTACTTTTCCCTTACAGCCATTTGTTTTATCCTTTAACGACCTTTTTAAATAAATATAGCCAAGCAAGTAATAAACACAGCTTGCAAATTCCACCGCACTCGGAAGTTAACATACAATGCTAAAATAAAATATATTTATTGACTATTATTCCAAATGAGAGGGCTCTCAAAAGTGCTCACTTTATCGTGAGTAGCCTATATATTCTTACATCTGTTTCAGTCGCTAGTGGCAGGTAGCAGGGGCTATGAAGGGGGAAATAGCTCTTACAGCGGCTAACAAGTTGTAATAAGGAAAGTATCACATTTCCACGACAGGTTGTCTCTCCAACTGACCACTAACACCGCGGGTTGGTCAGATACAAACGTCTCTAAGGTGTTCACATGTGTGGGGAAGGATCACGTTAGAGCGGCCAGCACCCATGTCACATCGCTCAACTGGCACCGTGAGTTGTCACATGGATCTCATTTGTAACTATTTGTGTCTATTTTAATTAAAAAAAAAACAATGAAATATTTCGTAAATTAATTTTTTTATGGCAGAAATGAAAGTCAGCATTTTTTTTTTTTGTTTTTGCTAATTTATAAATTAGGTTGTTGAAACACGAATGTGTTCGTTGAAAGGTGCCAAAGTCAGCCAAAATCGCAGTAAGTGGCGTGAGCTTGGAACAGTGCCAGAATGAAAGGTTTGGAGGGAGGGGGGGGGGAGATCTCCGAGAAAACCCACCGACCAGCGGCATCGTCCTGCTCGATTCCCACATACGGAAATCCGAGAGCGTCCCCGCCGGGAATCGAACCCGGGCCTACGATGTTATTCTTGTGTGAAAAAGTGTTTTAAACTACAGCGTCAATACTGTGTCTTTCCTCAACAGGTTGCTGTATTAAAACCCTATAGACACTACTTAACGACCTGAGGAAACAGAACACGCGCGGAGCTTGTTTGTGCTGTTTTCCGTCGCCGACGCAGTTCTTCTTTGTGGTTGAACATGACCTTGGGGCGTTACAAGGTTGGTGGGTGGGGCACTTAAGTGGGTAGTACCCTTTCCATCTGGGATTTATTTACAAAACTCCGTAACCAAACTACTTGTGCAGACTTTTCGAAGTTTGTGCGGTTTCACGCACATCGATGTTTTCCCATGCCGTTGCCGGACAGACATTGTGAAGTAATGAGGAACCTATGAGACAGAGTACATTTTAATATATTCATTAAATGAATAATAACATCATCAAATGACTGAAAGCAAGTTATAGTCTCCTAAACCACGATTACAAGTGCGAAACGAATCACGTGAGAAAAGTAATTTTAATTTCGAGAAATAACAGCTAATGTCCCCTGTACAAAGACAAGCTTAATTATTAAATATAGAATTTGGGAATTAAGTTATGGAGGAGTTAAGTAAATCCAAAATGGTGGCGTTACCACCATATTAGCCTACACTATTGCCAGTAAAATAATTATTTGCGCATGTACGCGCATATGTATATCCTGGCAATACGACGCTTTTACAGGTAAAGGTAAAATAAAGAAACAATTGTCTGCAGCAGGCTCATTTTACTTTTACGCCGTTAACCCTTTCCTCCCCACATTCATTTATAATTTCTGGTGCTGCAAAGAAGAACATTTTTTGATGGGTGCTGTGTTTAAGATGGCAAAGGACTTGTTCTGTTAACCAATTAGCTGTAGTATTTGTGTTCAGTGATCAGTGATATGAACCAGTTATAACGCAGAGTAATAGCACGGTTTAGGAGTCACATAACACCAGGGGAGGTCATTGTACACTGATCCTCGCAGAGTGCAATACCGGTCAAATATAAGCTTCCTGTGCAACACGTAGACTGTTGTTTATAATAGGCATGGAAGTGTTAAACATATTCAAGGAGAAATATATTGTGAAAATGGTTGAAAATAGTATTTCAAGGCTTTCCTGCGAAGTACTTTTAAGGTAAATAAGAAAAGTACAAACTGGGATATGTAGTGTACACAGTTGTGTACTTTACGCACGTGTAGGTAATTTTTGGTCTGTACTGTACTCTGCGAAACTCAATGAACAATAATCTTACCTGTAGGTAAATGATTCGCAAACAGTTTTACTGGTATAGGTCTTGATTGGTTTACAAAACTATAGCTAAACGAATAGCTTACAGCTCATTGGCTGTGACAACGAAACAAGTGTTGTGTCGAGGTAAGTACTGCACGCATCATAAATGTTTTTGTTTGCAACACCTGACAGCGTAAATTAAAGTGGCTTTCATGGCGTGTAATAATATCCTGATATTACACATCTAATCTGCGATAAATTCACCTTACTGGAATGCACACCACAGTCTCTGGAGCTTGCGTTGCAGTGCTTGCTTGCGGCCAGAAATTTAAATTTGTTTAAAAACTATAACACACACGTCCAGAATTGTCGGCAAAGTAGAGTTTTCGTTGCATATAAAAGAAGAATGCATAGGCTATATTTTGTAACACTGGAAAATATTTTGCAAGGATTTACTTATTTAAGTTTTAAAAATAAAATCAGTTAATGTCATTCTATTATTAATTAAAATTTAAGCACATTTACGTTCTGAATTCTTTGGAAAGCATATTTTTTAGCCCCCCCTCCCCAATTCTTTATTAAGCAAAACCGCCATAATAATTATTCAGCTTGTATCTAATAAAAATAGTAATAATGTTTATAAATATTTTAAATAATTTATTTTATGCACATACATTTCAGTTATAATTATTTGAGATATTTGAAAACATTATTACTAATAATATATTACATACACTCAGAGCAGGCCTAATTATTATAACGGCATTGCTTATTAAATATATTTTTTTAAATGTGTTTGCTATAGAATCCAAAATGGAAATACGCTTAAATTTTAATTAAAAATAAACTCTTAATAATGGCCTTTGTAAAATTTTAAAACATCAAAATAGGTTAATTCTAACTAAATATTTTTCATTGCTATGAAGCTTTCTTCTTTCATATGCGACTTAAATAGTACTTTCTGACAATTTAAGTACAGTGTGTACTAGTTTTTATAATGAGCTGTGCATATTGCAGTCAGGTGTAGTGTTCTCCATCGGAAGCCATTCTCCTTCTACCTTTGGGGCCGTGGTGGTGTAACGGTTATACTACCCACCTCCCACCCAGGTGAACCGGGTTCGATTCCCGGCGGGGTCACTCCCGGACCCTCATATGTAAGAATCGCGCTGGACGATGCGGCTGGTCAGCGGGTTTTCTCAAGGATATCCCGTTTCCTCTACCCTTGCATTCCAGCACTGCTCCATCCTCACCTCACTTTACCCTCATCGGCTCTCAAGACCTCGATGATAAGAGCCGCCCAAATCTCTTCACTCACTCACTCGCTCCTTCTACCTTAAATAATGTCGGGCGCCTTCACCTACAACCTCGAAAATATATTAATTATTAATTTTCATTTTAGTTTTACTTTCCCCGCTTGTCAATTATACACAAAGAAACACTGACCAAGTGACACGTTGCTGGTCGTGTCGACTGGTTCCCTATACAGCCACATTTCATCACCTCGCTCCAAATTCATTTTCCCGCGTGAAAATAAAACAGGACTTGAGCAAATACCAATTACAGCAGTCTGATTAACAACAGCTTCATGAGCTGGAACAGTCTTCTGACATGTCACGTGAATCCAAAGCCAGACAAGTCGGTAAAAAACTCCAAAATACCACTTCCAGGCTCAGCGGTAATATCTTGTAAACCTAGACGATACATAAATAACGCTTATTTGAAATACGGCACAACGCCTTGAAATTTGATGCAAATCATTATTAATTCGGTATTAACTTTATAACTCAAGTGGCAACCTTAAGTAATATCACCTAATTTCACGTTGCAGTCCATTTGCAGTTATTTGAATTTCTTGCAAATTTACCTATTTCCGTGACGTGTATAAGCGCAAGGAGAAAACCAATTCTTAACGATTTATACGTTGCAGACGTAATGAAATATAATTGTGTGTCAAAGGCTATTTAGGAAAGCATGCATGCAAAATGAAAACATAAAATTTTTCATTCGATTTTATTTTTGAGTTGTGGGACTGTATAAACTGCAAGCAAATATTATATATATCAAAGATGAGGTAATTCCAATTTCCTTATAAATGAATGTTGATCGCGACAGACCAACGACCCCAACATCAAGACGAGACTGTGTGAATGTTCACAGGGCGGCGTTGCCAATTGAACTGCACGAGCCACCTCCATATCCCCGTCGCTGTCTCTCATTAGGGCACGATCAAGTCAAGAGGAGGCATCCTCGACGGTGTACGACACAGGAAAACTAATTTCTGTGACCCGCTGCCAGAGAATTGTAGGTGGGAGAGGGAGGGGGGAGGGGGTAGTGATTGCCCACTAACCAGGAAGTCTCGTGATCCTGAAGGTCCTTACACAATATTACAGAGCATAGCATTCGAGTTTACGATTAGAATTTACGTTTGCTTTCCGACGCGTTGTGTCTTGTGGAGTCCGACGCAATGGAACTGCCGAAGATAAAGTCAAGCACTTTACGATTTCGAAAAGTTGAAACTTAAAGTAAAAATCGGGCAGCATTTTGCAGAGCAGAGAATCTATCAGAGGTTGTGTGGAATGAATATTTGTTTACTGTAGGGCCATTTTCATACTCTGTATAAGCGAGATCGTCTAAATTGGTAAACACACGTGAGTGAAGTGAGTTAAGAGATTTAGACGGCTCTTAACAGCGAGGTCTTGAGAGTCGATAAGGGTGATTGCGGCGAGAGGGCGGGGGGAAGCCCGCCGACCAGCGGCATCGTCCGGCACGATTCTCACGTGCGAAAATCCCTGCCAGGGATTGAACCCGGTTCGCCTTGGTGGGAAGCGAGCAGGCTAGCCGCTCAGCCACCGTGGACCAGCAACCGCACGTAATTCTAAGAAGAAACATATGAGTTAATACTTGGGAATAAAGTAAACAAGCACATTTTTTGGTTTGAAATTAAATTTTAATATAAATGCTTAAGGTTTTTTTTAAGGCAAGTAAAATGCATAACTGGGCGATATATAATTATCTACGTAACAAGAGCCACAATTTTACGATGATTACAGAACCGATTTTCAATTGTCAGAACTTTGAATTTACAATTGTTGTGTGTTGGTGGTTCTTCAAAGGAAAGGAAGGGAGTGCGAAGTTAAACGGCAAAATTTTCTACTGTTGAAGGGCCTTGAGTCACATCTTGAAGACCGAGTGTCTGCTGATGTCATAGATTAAGTGGCAACTCCCGGCATCATATTGGACTCTCTTTCTTGATAATTATAGTGCTCGAAGAAAAAATTCTGAAAGTACGTATATCGCGAACTAGCTACCGATATTGATCTCACCCTGCTGCAAAGATGCCTCACTTCTCCTTCCTTACTATCGCACTCTGGATTATTCATTATTACAGGGTTCTTATATTGTGAAGTTAAAATGATTTACCGACCTCTCAGTGGAAAAACAACGGAACACTGAGATATACTACAGAAAATGTAATCAGGAAAATACAAAAAAAGAAAAAGAAAAAAATAATAGCTTACACTTTTTCTAACTATTTCTTACTAGGCATTACCAACATACCTATTTTCTCAATGTCTTATGAGTATTGATTATAAATGAAATACCATAATTTTCATCTAACATATACGCAAAATTTAAATTTCACCAGAAATAAGTTACTTTGATGTCAACACAAGTATAAAACGCCTGTAATACGTGCCACATCTACGAAACTACCAATCACGCCATGCAACAGGTGATTTTTCAAAGGTTTTATTTTAAAAATGCGAAGAAACAGCGAATAAACTATACAACTATGCCCATCTGGCAATATATATTAAGCTGTAGAACAATAATAAATTTATACATTTTTGTCAAGTAATTATGAGGCAATTAGTGAAACTTTATTTTTCAATTATCAGTAGATCTTTGCCCTTACTTAATTACCAGAAAACGCGTAGATAAAATTTAGCGACTTCATATGGATGCTTTTGTGAAATGTCATTATGCTATAATAGGTAACATCATAGTTATTTCAATTAAAAGAAAGATATGGCACATAAAGGAAAATTTCACCATGGTGGATGAGACTGGGCCTTAAGAGAAGTTGGTTCTTTTCAGAGAGTAACTAGAAACTGATTCATTACCGTGACAACGTATTCGATTCTTCCGCTAACAGTTACCGTAAATGGCTATTAAAGTCGAAGTTGTTGGCATATATTAGACGACGCCGGAGATAACGGACAAAGCTAAATCTATTAGCTTTTAACCCCTACGTTAACGTGGACACGTATCATTCCTACCCTCCCCACCAACAGGAGAGAAACATTTGGTTTTAAGTATACGCCTCCGGCAATAAAACTAAATCGAAATAATTATAATTACAATCATAGAGTAGATAAATACACACAGACGAAATGCCGGGGCGGTGTCTTTGATGATGTGCGCATACCAATTTACTGAGTGGCTCTGTGAGGACCTGTGAACGGGCTTTGTGTCTGATTGGATACCACGTGCCGTTAAATATTCCCTATTGGCTGGGCTGCCAGTTGGCGAGTGAGTTACCGGGCGCTGATTGGCGAACGGCGTTCCGACATTTTGCTGGTCAGTGACGCCATGTTGGTGGCGTGCGTGGCCCGAGCTCGCGGACCAAGTTGCTGTTTTATCTCTGTATTCTCAAATATTCTGTGCTATTATTATTGCATTCGATTTCCTTCTGTCAAAGTGACAGCATTAAATTACTTTGTATCACACCTGCTTCTGTAAAATAGCAGTGCAAGATTATTATGGGCGAAAATCCCGCATTAGGAGACCGCCAACTTTTAAATATACCGCTGTCACCACTGTTGCTTTTGCTGGCGGTTATCGCCAGCAGAATAAAGACGTCATTATTCCCCACAATCCACATGTTCGATATACTGCACACTCTACACAAACATATCAACACACACACACAACCCTCACACACACACACACACACTAATGATTGAGTATCACGTAAAAGAAGGGTAAAAACACATTTAATCGTGCCTGACATAACAATTCATACATTACAAAATGTTAACGCCTGAAGTAAGCATCCCGGCCATATGATAGAAAAGACAATATGATAATTTGTTCGAATTTGTTCAAATGCGTGGGTCATAATGATTAAAGAAGGCCGTCGTTAAAAAATTATGTATATCCGGAGGGGAGGGGGGGGGNTTGTTATATTTAGGATTCACTGCCCTTTTTTTATTGTTTTTAAATGTATTGTAAAATAAAAAATTTGCACGTTTCGAGATTGAAATTATATCTAGATTCACATCATTGTGTATATCTTCCACAAAACACATATTTAAAAAAAATTCTATTAACAGTTTTTACTTGAAACAGGTAGTTAAAAAAAAAAAAACCAAAGTTTGATCTGAAGCTGTGTAGTTTATCCCAGTGGTGAAGTCACACATTTGTTGGGCGGGAAGATTTCTTCATTCATAAAATAGCGCATATAAAAAATTACAGCTGAATAACAGTACATGTAGACGCCTGTACTTGTTTTTCACTTACTTTACTTATATTTACTGTTTTATTATGGCAAGTTCATGTTAATTATGGTGGTATGATCGGACTGTGTCCATTGCCAACCATGAGACTAAATAAAAATAGCACACACACAAAAATCAGCAAGCAAAAAAAAAATAACAGCTTTTCATAATTACCTGCCTCTAGTGCTGTAAAATGTTTTTTTCGTTTCTTGTCTTGCTGAGTTCTGTGTGTGTGTGTGTGTGTTATTTTTATTTAGTCTAATGGTTGGCAATGGACTCAGTCCGATCATACAAATATAATAACTCAATTCACAGTGTAATGTAGCAGCAAATACTATCAGTTTTATATTTTTATAGCGCAATAAGAGAGGCGATAGTAATGTGGTATACGTCACCGGCGAGTTTCCCCTGCACCGACTTCTAAGAAAGGAATTCCCAGCATTGCGCAGCGCCTGCCAAGCCGACGTCTTCCGCAAACTTGCTGAGACGCCGTTTACAGGCGTCTAGAGCTGCAATTACGGCTGCAGACGGCGTCAGTTGTAACTCTGTAGTTATCTCTTAATACATGCTTCGAAAATGCATGTGTAGACGTCCAGATATTTGCGTTGCTGAAGTAAGGCAAGGTATTTTTTTTTTTTACTGAACTATGAATACTATCGGACAAAAGCTGGCTTCCAAAAAAAAAATATGTATTTTGTTACCCGAGTTATTATTCTAATTACAATACCGACTAATATAAACGGGAAAATAATCAGTAAAAAAAAAAAAAAATGGCCACTGCATTAATGCAATAAATGGAAGTTAATTTTGTACTACTACATGTAACACCCCCCCCCCAAGCGGATTGAAATAAACTTACCATAATCAAATATAGAAAATACACAGTTGGTACACAGTGGCTGTAATATCACGTTACAAAAGACGATGCTGTAAATTTCACCGTAATACGAAATGTATGTGATATAAATTGAAGTGTCCATCATTGTGGATGGTAATTCTCCGCAGGGCTCTTGAAGTTGTTTTGTTCGTTACATGTGCTCCGAGTTGGACTGGAAATGATAATTCACAACGTGTTAAACTGAAAACCTTTACCGAGTGCCGGGAATGTGGTGAAGGGCCATCTCTCTAATTGGCTTTGCGCATTAGCAGCGGAAGATAGATGATGGAAATTAAAGCTGATTATTATAATCGTAAAATAGAGTAAACGTCTGTGGTGAATTAAACGCTGGCGGAACCCGTAGTTTTCTCTCGAGGTTTGTAATTGCGCTGAAAGGAGATGGTTCTTTTCGAAGAGCCATGCGGTACGACAAACTTTTTTTTTTTTACACTTTCTCTTCTATAAGACTTACTTCTGCAATAAAACTGCACCCACGATGATTTAAATAAGAATGCGACGGAAGCCACTGAGGGAAAGTTTCGACTCCGAACTCTCGCTTTATTTCGAGAACTTCTGTCAAGTTTGTTTACTGCGGTAAGTTGCTAAGCGTTGCGACGGTACGCCTTGCTGGGAAAGTAAATCTCCAGGTAACGTAAGCCCAGCGAACAAATACTGCGTGGGGAAAATTGTACGTGATTCATTTACACGACTTCAACAACTGCTGAGACGAACCAGCGTATCGCATGGTTTCTAACTGCCAGACACGAGCGTTTTTAATGTACACAACGTTTATATCAAAGAGGATATTAAAAATTGGGATAAGGGTAGCCTAAATCTTAGAAACAAGAAGGCTACGATCCTCAGAAATAAATTAAATGTTAAAGTTCTAAAAACAGATAAATAGCTGATATGAAAAAATAGCCGTGAGGTGATGGACATGGAAAATGGCCGTCATAGGCGATACTATATACAGCTTTAAAATAGTTCTTCTACGATGAAAAATATAGTAGGTCTTTGCACTAAATCTCTGGCAGACGCATAATAGAAACAAAATTATAATAAACATAGACCTACACTTTACAAATAAACTTAGCAATCGGCAGTGGTGAGCCTACTAACTTACAATGAAAAAAAAAACTCGGAAGGAAAGTGACAAGAGAACAGTTCTGTAATCTGGTTCCATGGTAGCAGCGACCTTACTTCTGTACCTGCGACAGAATGTTCTGTTGATTAATTACAGTTCTGTTCGCCGCTGGAACAATCTGAACACAGCTAAAGTTGTTTTATTTTGAATGAACTACACTGAAGAGCCAAAAAAACTGGTACACCTGCCTAATGTCGTGTAGTATCCCCCCCCCTCCCCGAGCACGCATAAGTGCCACAAGTCGACGTGGAATGGACTCGACTAATGTCTGAAGGTATGCATGAGGCAATTCTCACCATGAATCCTGCAGGGCAGTCCACAAATCCAATCTGCGCAAATCTGAGAAAGGGTTGCACGTCTGTCACGTTTAACGATTCTCGTCAGTCGTCATTTGTCCCGTTCTTTCACGATATTTTTTCCGGCCGCAACGATGTCGAAGATTTGATGTTTTACCGGATTCCCGATATTCACGGTACACTCGTGAAATGGTCGTACGCGAACATCCAAATATTCTCGCTACCTCGGAGATGCTATGTCCCATCTCCCGTGCGCCGACTATAACACCACGTTCAAACTCACTTAAATCTTGATAACCTGCCATTGTAGCAGCAGTAACCGATCTAGCTGCCGACCGCATCGCGTTACTCTGATTGGTTCCATACCTCTGTTATTTGCATACGCACGCCCGTACCAGTTTGTTTGGCTCTTCAGTGTATCTGCTCTGTAGCAAGAACAGAATGCTCTGCTGTAGGAACTATAGTCACAGTTGCAAATACAACCACATACAAGACCACAGCGTACAGTTCTGTTTCTAATACTATCTGTGTTAATAATATCTAGAGAATACCAAACAGCCAATCTGATTGCTGACCCTATATTAAGAGTCTGGATCGGTTATGCGCACAGAAATAGTTTTGTTAGCCGTTTGTTTGATTATATCGAAGATGGCAACCAGCAATGAAAACATTTGTGATTCCCCCAGTGGTCGTCTCTGCACAGAAGCTCTGAACATAATATGCGCTAATTATTATAAAAATTGATCCCGACGGACAAAAAAATCAATTAACAGTTATTAAAGCTGAAAATGTGCGCACTGCAAAAACATCGAAGCAAAAATATGCGTGTTATCTATGGATTTTGAAAAAACTAGTAAACACCTAGAATTCATCCAAGATCCGTGGGATACCACCATGAATAGAGTTGAATAATGTGGAGAAAAAGTGATTTTAGACCTTAGTAATACTGAAAATGAGTTGCTAGAAAAAATGTAACATCGTCAGGATATCCTAAGCAGCATGCCTGAACAAACCCATAAAAATTGTAAGTAGAGGTAAATAAGTGATTCTGGACACATTCTTGGGGCTGCAGGTAGGTCATTAACCCTTTCAGTCACATTGTTCTATATTTGGATGTTGCACGGGAAGGAGTTTCGTTGGTCTGCACAGTACATAGTAGAAGACAACGTCCAATGACATCAGTCCCTCATGTGTGGGAGGTACCATTACTTGGTGTTACTATAGTCTTCTCGCAGTAACTTCACACCTTTCTAATCAAATATTTGAAAAATTACTCCATGTATGACGTATTTGGCCGTCCCCTAAATATGTCGTGTAACACAAGCATTTCATACTCCTGTGAACACAAAAGTACTTAATTTTCTGTTAAATTGAATTTTTACTTATATTTTATCCATAAATATAATATTTCATTTATAATTTATATTAATAAAAACAGAGATAAAGGTATGTAACTAATGCCTAGTATAAAACAATTCTTACGGAAAGCATTGTTAAACTGAGTACTTGCAAAAGCGATACACTTTTCAGTGTTTCAGAAAAGTTAGAAGTAACCGTCTATGAACTATACCTGTGGTCCCGATATATGACAGTATCTCACGCCGATAACAGTACAGTTCTGAACAAAAAAATTTGTTTGTTGCACCACTGCACTTATATTGGAATTTTTTTTACCCAAAATCTGAGCACTGGGAAGCCCGCGTACTCACTCCTCCTTCCATAATGTAGTGCGCTAGGATGCAACAGGCAAGTCATCTTTCCTCCGCATTACATTATTTACGTTTAATGCTGGGTGCATTAAAGAATTAAATATTCACGTAACCTGTTGCGCCTTCGGGGGCCGAATAAAAATTAAAGAGTCTTTAAATTATTAAAAAGAACTTTTTCCTCCAGTCTGTGTGATGTGGAAAGAGTAAGACCAGCTTCAAGAGGCACCCCCACCCCCCCCTCATTAGCCAGAAGGCGGAATGAAGATGAGACTCTCGGGAGGGTTAAAACGCCCGTGTCTTTGTTAAGCAGATGCCTTTAAGGCGAAGAGTCATAGTTTTGCAAAGTCTCGGGAGATTACTTTTAACTGCCACCATGTGATGGGTAGAAAAATATGCCTGTTCGGTTTTGTAAACCAAACTCTGCGTTTTCTAATGGTGGTGATATTATTTTTCTAAGACTGAATTTTGATAATAAAATCTTATATTCCGAACGAAAAAAAACTATTTTTTACTTACTTCTGATATAGCGCCTTGCAATGTTTATAAACAATAGTGATTATATTACGTGTGTTGCATTTTGCGGTCGTTGCGTTTTTACGTGCTGCGTTATTTTTATAAACCTGGCTAGTACCTACTTATCGATGGTTTATATTAAAGTTAATCTTCTAACGTCTCATTTGACGTGTTGTAATTTCTAAGTGATGTACACACCCGATTATATTAGGATCTCCAGATGTACTGTTTCACCTGGAACAATTCCGTTTTTGCACATTTTGTTCGTGTACTGTTCTTGTCTGTAACTACGCTAAATGTTCTGATTTTTAAGATTAACTGCGAAATCTAACAAAAATCAACCAGTTACAAAATGTGTTAATAATTGTAGCATACTACGGAGAGAGTTTATTAATTTTAAAGGACACTTGGTATTTTAATAACTTTATTATATACGTTCCGTTTGCAAGCCCAAAAATAAATAAATATAAATCCTATTTTCAAGCACAAATATAGAATGTAATACAGAAATCAATTCTTGTAATACAATAGCTACGATGATGGCAGCACATGCTCGTAGTATGTTTGCCTCGACTTACTATTCAGTATACGCAGCCACTGTGCATGTTTGCACCGTGCCAATCAAGTTATGCTAATAGAATATTCGCCACATTCAAATAAAAAATATAAATGTTTGCATTAGGCTATTGTTATATTCACAACTTGCATTACTTTCTAAAATTGGTTAATCAAATGTGTCTCATTCATGTATACATTTATTAATTGCCTAGGGTGGCAGTTGCATGGGGCGGCAGTTGCCTAGTGCAGCATTGCCTAGGGCGGCAGTTGCCTGGGGCGGCAGTTGCCTGGGGTGGCAGTTGCCTGGGGCGGCAGTGCCTGGGGTGACAGTTGCCTGTGGCAGCAGTTGCCTGGGGCGGCGGTTGTCCAGGGCGGCGGTTGCCTGGGGGCGGCAGTTGCATAGGGCGGCAGTTGCCTGAGGCGGCGGTGCCTGAGGCGGCAGTTCCTGAGGTGGCAGTTGCCTGTGGCAGCAGTTGCCTGGGGCGGCAGTTGCCTAGGGTGGCAATTGTCAAGGGCGGCGGTTGCCTGGGGTAGCAGTTACCTGGGGCGGCAGTTGCCTGGGGCGGCGTGCCTG
>NQII01003084.1:190933-213906 GCA_002778355.1 Clitarchus hookeri | reverse complement strand
CAGTTGCCTGGGGCGGCAGTTGCCAGGGGTGACAGCTGTCTAGGGCGGCAGTGCCTGGGGTGACAGTTGCCTGGGGCGGCAGTTGCCTGGGGTGACAGCTGTCTAGGGCGGCAGTGGCCTGGGGTGGCAGTTGCCTGGGGTGGCAGTTGCCTGGGGTGACAGCTGTCTAGGGCGGCAGTGCCTGGGGTGACAGTTGCCTGTGGCAGTTGCCTGTGGCAGCAGTTGCCTGGGGCGGCAGTTGCCTAGGGTGGCAGTTGCATGGGACGGCAGTTGCCTAGGGCAGCATTGCCTAGGGTGGCAGTTGCCTGGGGCGGCAGTTGCCTGGGGTGACAGCTGTCTAGGGCGGCAGTGCCTGGGGCGACAGTTGCATGTGGCGGTAGTTGCCTATGGTGGCAGTTGACTGGGGCGGCAGTTTCTGCATGGGCGGAGTGGACTGAGTGGGTTTTTGCAAAAAGAACTTGCGTACATTGAACTCTACAAATGGGAGCATATTAAAAAAATAGCGAATCTTAATAGAAACACATAAAAAAGACATAGGAGCTGGTATTAGTTGCACAGGAGAAAATGTGACATGTAAATTAAGATGCCATGCATGTATTACAATGGTTCTGTTTTTCTTGTAGTGTTGCAGTTATTTCATTACAAATTTTCTTATTATGGAAAAGAGATTTAACCATAGGCGTGTGGGGGGATCATTCTGGGATAAAAAATCTTGAGACGGGAAGGGAAAAAGCAGGCAAACATTTGGCACCCCCCCTCCCCATTTCCGAATTACCTGTTTTTTCGCGGCCTTCAGCGGACAGCGGCCCAAACAGAATCCTGCTGGGGGAGACGACCTTTGTCTTGTGTCTTCCGGCCCCCGCGCGGCCGCTTAGCCGGACACCTTGAGTCGCCCACACCGCGCTCCCTCCACAATGTGGAACAGAGCAACCTCCACCAGTGCTGCTATCTGTTGAGAACACGAGGAACCTGATGCCCTCGCCTTCTTTCCCAACACCAGCGGCCGGAACTATCGAGCTCGCCCTTTGCGCCGCCGGCACTGAAGCCAGAGGGGCTTATTCTAAGTTATTCATTAATTTCTCGTATTCGTTAAGTTTCGAAAGTTCTCGAAACGAATGAAATTTTCGTGAACGGCAATTCCGTATTCTATGTCACTTTCCGTTACAGCCCTCCGAGACCTCGGCAATGTTCGGGTTTTCGTTAGCGAATGCAAGATGGCGACACCACGAACATGAAATGTAACTGAATTACAAGAATTTGTTTATTAATTATGAATACCTAAGCTTAAAACATATTAATAAAGCAAAGCAGCATACCCCTTAAAATATTTTGTTTGCGTTTGGTGTGTTTTAAATGTTAGTATTAAATAAATCATCTATTGTAGGAAAAATGCATATTTCGTTCGTCAAATGTGTTGAATTTGGTGTCGACAACATAATATTTTCTAACTCGGCTGGACGTGTGATGTATTACACATAAGTATGATTTAATTTCGTATGCACTGTGTTAAAATTGACTCTTATGCACGCCGATAACAGAGAGAAGACAGAACTTTGGTCGTCACATGTGTGGAGAGTTTTCTCCACGACCATTTTGCTGTTTGGTTGCGAGCTATTTTCGAGCACGCTGTTTCTTTTGTTATTATTAATACCAAGATTATAAAACAACCTATGGACAACAAACTAGACACAGTCATGTTCCTAGTCTATTGTATTAATTCCAATGTGGTATCAATTTTCACTCAATTATTTTCAAGAGAAACTAATTTGGTTGTATACTCCTCAGAAGTATTTACGCTTTTGCGCTACCTATCGGTTAATTTACAAACTACATTTTTCCAAGGAAATTTTGAATAAATAAGTTTTATGTTTTCTTATTTTATTATAAACAACTATTATTAAATAATAAACACCCTTACAATAGCCAACCTACACTTCTGCTTACATGGTTCACAAATTAAAATCGAAAGGTTAATTAAAGCTTTTAAAATAATTTTTTCTGAAATATGTTTTTATGTTTTTACAACGCATGAAGGAAGGTTCATTACTTCACGGTTCCCTTCTTCCATAGTCACAAACAAAAACAACCTGTACCACACACCAGTCTACTTTACATAACAAAACTCCGTAACGCAAGCCCGGAGGGCTTCGTCATCGTCTCAAGTTTCTCATCGAACATGGTGACTTCAAACGAACACCAGAATGCGCTTAGTATAGCTCCCGTCGTTAGGAAACGAAAACTCGAGTACTAACGAATATTTGTGCCGACGGGAAACGAAACGAATGACTCGGAATAAACCCCCCAGGCAGACACTGCGGGATTGTTCGTCTCGCTCTTCTTCTTGTCTCAGATGGCACATGCGAGAGAGAGAGAGAGAGAGAGAGAGAGAGAGAGAGAGAGAGAGAGAAGGACCAGCCGAGGCTGCACCCCCTGCATAACCGCCGCGCGCGTTAACAGGGCCGGATCAATAACCCGGCACCGTGATTTCGCCGCGCACTTAGTCCACTGTTGCACTCCGGCGAGTTGGTCACAGCGCGAGCGAAGAGTGGATTCCCGTTAGCCGCTTCTGCCGGCCGCGGACGAAGCGTGGCATTAGCCGCGCAACCGTGAAATGCATAATGCTATTCACGAATATTATAACGAGGTGCTAATATGTGCCATTTGCCGGATATTGCTGATGATATGATATTTCTGGTCATTTAAAAAACGCTTCTGGACCACACGGTATATGTGGACGGTCTCTTCACACGTCTTTCATCAAACCTTTGAAAAATGACCCCATGTATCACGAGTTTGTTAAGTCCACAATTATGTTATGTATCACAAGCGTCTTATACGCCTGTTAACATAAAAGTATTTTATTTTTTATTAAATTATACTTTGACTTATATTTTCAATATAAATTACAATTTTTCATTTGTAAATAATGTAAAACAAACAGTGAGAAAATAGGCGTGTTGGTAATGCCTAGTAAGAAAATAGGCGTGTTGGTAATGCTTAGTAAGAAAATAGGCATGTTGGTAATGACTATTAAGAAAATAGGGGTGTTTGTAATGCCTAAAAAGAAAATAGGCGTGTTGGTAATGCCTAGTAAGAAAATAGGCGTGTTGGTAACGCCTAGTAAGAAAATAGGCGTGTTGGTAATGCCTAGTGAGAAAATAGGCGTGTTGGTAATGCCCAATGAGAAAATAGGCGTGTTGGTAATGCCTAATGAGAAAATAGGCGTGTTGGTAATGCCTAGAAAGAAAATAGGTGTGTTGGTAATGTCTAGTAGGAAATTGGCGTGTTGGTAATGCCTAGTGAGAAAATAGGCGTTTTGGTAATGCCTAGTGAGAAAATAGGCTTGTTGGCAAGCCTAGTGAGAAAATAGGCGTGTTGGTAATGTCTAGGGGTGCCGTGTACCTATATCCAGAAAAATGTTTAAAGAAGTGTTAAACGCTTATGGATCACACTTGAAAATATATTACCAAAATATATGAAGGCGTGTTCATATTCAAACAGTTTATATTTAAAAAAATAATTTAGCTTTTTTCTTGGATACTTTAAAAAACAGCTGAAGTTCCAAACATTCTTTGCTGTTCGTCTGGGACGAGATTCATACAACAATAACATCCTAGTTAAACGCTATTTAAGTGCAAGCAACCCACCCTGTTATTTATTATGTATTTTATTGCTTGCAATATTTTTTCCCCTTGATTCTCCTGAATTATATAGAGACAGGAGTGGTATAAAATGGCTAGGATATTCAGGACAGTGAACTAAATCCTTACGAAGTTCCGTCCTTCCACATTACTCAGTAAACGAGGAGATGCATATTGTGCATACTTAAGAGGTGCTCCTGTGAATGCAGGTTTACTGTTTTATCAACACAATTTTATTTAATTAATTTTTTAAAGTCACGCATGCATGAAGACATTCGTACACGAACATAGACCAAGTCTATTGCGTTGTTATGGGTCAAAACTGTGAATGAGGCGACGCCACGAACCATGGGTAGGGGAAGAGATATTTCGCGAAAAGATTTCTAGACAAGATACAGTCCAAAGCACTGTAGGGTCGTCCAGCTTCTTTGATTGGCTAAAAAATGTTCTGGCCCGTGTTAACCGTTTGCGCACGAATCACGAAGGTTCAGCGTCGGAGTTACTTAGTCCTGAGTGGCTGGGTCAAAGACGGACACGGCACCAGCAGCCAATGGAGGTATAACAACAGCTGAGGTGTGTATATAGTATTGAAGTCTACTGTGTGCTACGATTTTCACGCTAAAAGTCACTGGCCCTAACTATGGAATATCGGTAAACATAAGCGCCGATAGAAAAAAAAAAAAATTCAATTGGTTCAAAGGCGACCAGAAACAATATGGAGTACAGACAAACTGGTACTCACTTCAGCTAACCCGAGGACATAACATTACAGCTGACACAATAATGGCGATAAGTATACGAAAACTACGCGAGTATAACACAAACAAGGGGGTTGTGTTGAGAAGGCCAGCTGTAGAAACTCCGCGATACATGGTGTTTCCCAAGAGAACCATGAACGCCGCCAGCCAGCGCGGACAGGGAGTGACAGAATGAATAAGAATCAGAATTAACCCGGAAAAGAGACTGACGAGAAATATCAAGGTCGTGCTCACGGATAAGGCTCGAACTCACGTCTCATGCAGGCCTTCTGCGTTTTCCTGTCATAACTTCAGTTTCAGAGCAATTATTGAGAATTTCTCACAATTTAAAAATGGCATTTTACAAGTTGTTAAATATTTCTGTAGTTAATTTTACTGCATGTTATATTCGGTGGCTGTAAAAGCACGAAGCTATTGATGCTTTAAAGTTAATATTGTGTTATTTGTGACGAAATTTCATGTTGATAGTTTGGATTTCATATCTGTATTGCAAAGTTAGGCAAATAGCTGAAATTACGAACTTCTATAAGCATAGTCCCATTTTTAAACATTTTACTTCACAAAACTTTAAGGGTGAAACCCTTGTAAACGATATTAAACACCTCACCGTTACATCCAGCCATAAGGAAGCGTTCCGGCGGCGATAGCATAAACAAGCTTCGCGATTGTCATCCTTAGAATTTTAAGTGACAACTGTAGGGTTTTAATACAGAAGTATGTTCAGAAAATATACAGCACTGACGCTGTAGTTTAAAACACTGTTTTACACAAGAATACATATCATACACCGAGGGCTACTCACTGCAATTTTTTTGCTCGTTTCACACTTCTCAATGAACATATTTATGTTTCAACAATCAAATTTATAAATTGCCAACAAAATAACGACTTTCGTTTCCGTCCCGAAAAATATTTTCATCGAAGTATTCCATAGTTTTTTTTTTAACTAGAATATACACAACGGCTTAAAATGAGATCCACACGGCTATTATGGAGCCCCCCAAGAAAAACCAGAGTAATCTTATATTATTTAAAAGTGCAGATAATCTTTTGCGCCAGCGCGGAAACCGGAGTCAAGAACGGTTTGTGATCGAAAACACTTCCGCGGAATTCTTCGAGTACGTAATACAGCGCAAGCTGAGAGGGATGCAAATAAAAAAAATGCACGGCCGTGAAGGGTTGTTGGTACACAGTTCCTTTCACATCTCCGGAGAAATTTACTTCCACTCTTCAGATGAGAGTACTTTGGGAAATAACGCAAACGCTCTCCAACATCTACATACATCTTCATGCGGCGCCATTAAAGAAACTCGATTTGCAGCCACCCTGCGATACGATGCACCACGGCAGCTTGACACATGACTTGCGTATTGTCAATTTATCGACGAGGAGCTGTACTTTGTTCTTTTTAAATGATTAATTCAGAGTAATTTTACACTCTCGCATTTCAGAGGAAGCACAACAAACAGCTCGGATTTTATAATCACGACGGGTAAAGTAATTTCCGTGCCTCATGACGTAACTCTCATTTTATTATCTCGCAGTTCATTAGCATTTTTGAAAGTCCTGCTTCTTCAGTCGAGTTTGCACCTTCCCGTCACACGTAAAAGCATTGCCGTAGACCTACTTGCTAGTATTAATGCGCAGACCCAGTGGCTATGTGAAAGTGGCACAACTCTAAATATGTCACCATAGTGCAAATATCTACTCTAATATTACAAAATAAAAAATTAACTAATTCCAGTGAGAATAAGTCGAGACTCCGTATCGGCAAAGACAGGAAAATTGGGAGATTTTTCATTCAAGGACAAGCTAGACTGCAAACCCGCGTACGTAGCGATTACGTTTGCAGTTGGCCCCCCGCAGTTAATTGGCCACGCCCTGGAGAGCTACGAACCAATAACAGACCGGCAAGGAAGCAAACACCGAATCCCGCGCCGTGTTTCCTGGAGGAAAACTGGCCACACACTGGAGGGTGTAGGAGGATGGCGGNGTGGAGCCTAGCGCACAGGTAGTTGAATCCGCGGAATTCTCTTGTCGCTAGGTGCGCGTCGTCTTCCGGCGAGATCTGGATCGACAAAGCAGTTGGTTACAAAACTGGTCGCCGAGACCTTGGCATTAGCAGGCGGGGATCCAGTTCCACGCCTGATCGCGGGGAGTGATTGTCGGGGAGTTAGATCTCGTTAGGTTGGCAGAGTTTTAAATTGATTTTTTCTTGCATGTGCGGCTAATTAGTGAGTTCTTGTGTGCCGCGTATAGGTTTTTGTTTTTTTTTAAAGATATTTGGTGTTGCCGCGCTAATATTCAGGGTGCAGTTGTATTGTAACACAGTCAATCCGGTCGAAATAGATTGTTGCGAGTCAAGGTTTGAGAATGACTGTATTTATTTAGGGCTAATTGAATTTGCTGTGTATGAAGACAAATCGTCAATGCTGTTAAACGGAGAGGATCATATATCACGGACTTTCTTGTTTTGCTAATGTCGCGCATACGCCAACAGCCTAAAAAAAAAAAAAAAAAAAAAAAAAAAAACTTCCGGGAATGCAACTCACGTGTCTAAGTTGGCAATATTGCGCCAAAGTAAAATTGCGTTCTCACACAATTTAAGAATTTCACTTTTAAGGAGAGAAGTTAAAGGATCAGTCCCCAACATTTCGGTTTTACGGAATTCTCAGCACAACCCTTTCATTACATAATTTTAAATTATGATTTACGTATCGACGGGTCATCGGGCATTACTCTGTACATTTTCGAAAGTTGGGACTGCTTGACTGCTGTTGCTGCAATCTGTTCTGTGATCGCCGGCAAGAAAAAAAAAGACTCGCATTTATTCCCAGCAGTCACTAGTTTAAAAACTAATAAAATCAATGAAGCGCCAACAGTTTGGCGATGCTTGAGAAGATGATATCTATGCTGTTTCACGAAATTTTGCAATAAAACGAAAAATGTGTAAATGCACGATGACTGGAACTGACCGACCTTAAAGAAAAATACGATATTTCAATTAACTGACAACATGGCATTAACTGCAGCAGACGCATTAACGTGCTTGAGGTCGCGAACTGGGACTACATATTTCATTTTAAAAAGTTGACTTCAAAAGTGCTTTATTGACCGCGAACAATCGAATTATCCCCAAGGAAACGTCAACCACTCCGACGCCGGAGAGAGGGAGAACGACGAAAACATAACCTAAAGACAAAATAATTGACGGTAAATCACAGAAAGAATTCCGTACCGATCCACAAAACAGATGATATGAAGAGATACCGCATTCAAGACGCTACGACAAGAGAAGAAATACAACCAGCAGAGAAGCTAGCTGAACATAAACTTGAACAAGCTGAACACAAAAAACGACCACTTTAAGTAGGTCGAGGCTCGTGTTACGGCAGGAACGTTTGTGAGATTTCTGTTAGCATGTCAGAGTACCTTCGTGTTGACAGAAAGGACGTGGGAAAGTTGTACACGCACATGGTTGGGCTGTGACACGCTTTAATTGGAAATAATACTACGCAGAGTAGACACGCACGATTCCAAACACAAAAGCGTTAATTTTGTTTGAACGGGCTAGTATCAATTTAGAGTTTTCAGTGTTGCAGAGAAGCAATCGACTTTTACGCGCGAACTGGACTTCCCTTTACGAAATGAGAGAATCCAACCGCAGACGAACGTGTAGCATTGAAAGCAACAGTTTCGATGTTAGCAGAGTTGCTGACAACATCCGGGAACATTGCGCTCCTCAAAGACAGCTTGTCTGTACTGTTCGTGGTTTAGTCACTTGAGGAAATTACTGTTTGCACTTCATCGTCAACGTCATTCGCGGGTTTCATAGGCGTGGATTGGTAGATAGCGAGGTGGGGCTGAACTTCTCGTCGATAGCGAGAAGAACGAACAGGGAAGAAATCGGCCCATGGCCTGTGTATGACGGAACCATTCCAGCATCCGCCTTAAAAAAAACAAAAAAAAAAAAACAGGATTGCCGAACCGGTATTCGAACCCGAGTTCTCTTGATGCGAGTTCGAATGTTTACCACTAGGCCACCTCGCCTCGGTCTAAATATACTGGAGTCAATTTGTAGCGGGGGGCCACGGTGGCGTAGTGGTCAGACTACTCTCCTTCCACCTAGGCGAATTGGGTTCGATTCACGGATTTTTGCATGTGGGAATCGTGCCGGACGATGCCGCGGGTCAGCGGGTTTTTTTTCGGGGATCTCCCGTTTACCCCAACCTTGCATTACGGTGCTGCTCCATTTCACTCGACCCTTATCGGCTCTCAGGACCTCAATGTTAAGAGAAGCCGAAATCTCTCCACTTCACTCAATTTGTAGCAGGCCTATTCATGTTCCGTAGGTTACGAACCTCGTCAACACAAACAAATTTCACAACACAGTGCCCGTAACATTTTGGGTAGTCTTTTTATTTAAAGAGGAAACACGCAGGCCCTGACGAAATGCAAATGTTTCAGTGTCGTATTTCTTTTTTTTCTCAGAAAGAAAATCTGTTGTAGTTGAACAACGGGTTGGTTGGTAGCGGCGTGCGCTGCGCGTTTGAAGTTCCGAAGACGAGCATCGCAGCCACAACGAGAGAGAAGAGAGCAGAATACTCGAGGCCGCAATCCCCGTACCACACGGCTACCTCACGGCGGTCCAGACATCCTCATCTCTCGCAACGCCCCTGCATCCCAATGAAGTCCGGGCCGTTCCTACGACAAAGTCACCCCGAAGGAAAAAAAACGAAGATAAAAACGGGGAGAAGAGACCAGCACGGGAGATGCTGCATGCTCGCAATCCAGTAGTTCTCGAATCCAAGACCTGGTACAACACCGAAGATATTTCCTGCATCGACGATTTAGAGGCATTTGAAAAGTCACAGAACGCAGATTACAAGCGATTTAATATTCAATCTCCAAGAAATATAAAACAACACAGAGCGCCCGTGTGTCGTACGACTTTTCTTCCAGTTGCAAGGCGCGTTTATAACATTTAGGATTTTTTTTTGTGTATTTATAACATTATCTATATTTTGGGCTGATTAAATATTCGCAACGGAATTATCAACGCGGCAGGAGAGGTGGTGCGTACGAATGTTATTTTCCTATAATGCAACCAGAATTAGCTCAGGAAGTTAAGAGGAGCAGCAATTCGCAAATGAGATAGGTATGGAGACAGAGTCCAGGGATGATTTAGAATAAGTCCACTTCACTTTGAGGCAGTCCGAGTAACATTACTTTCCAAATTCCCACATTATTTTTTTCTTTCTGGGAATTCCTTTTCCATAAGCAACAACATAACGAATCTGGATATGCTTTCCGCGTAGTAATCGTGTTGTTTAGTGATTAAACCACACTTTATATTATTAAGTATTCGTCGTGGTAGTAACATAAAGTAGTTTCTCAAGCGTATTGATTTAGGTTTCCAACTGCCTTGTTCGTGCCGAGCTCACAAGCTTCAAACATACAGATAAAAAAATTGAAATATTTCAACCTCAAAGATTTAGAGCAAAAATGCATACATTCATACCTGCAAACTCATTTCCGGGAAATGTCATCTCTTCCTCTGCACTCGACGTTTCACTTTCATAAACTGCATAGACGCAGCTGTGCTTGTACGGATGCAGTTTTCACTAGTTTGCAGTAAAGTTATGATTTCTGGGAAGTTTCGCTCGTGATATGGATGCAGTGCTGGATCCACAAAAGAAAACGCCGTTGACGAGCCCAGAAATACACGAACGTTATTCGCGTCGGCAAATTCATCAATACGTCGTATTTAACACACCGTGTCTTGTTTCTTGTCAAATACATGTCTAAATCCTTCTGGCTCCGCTGTTTTCCCCCACTGTCGTAACAGCTGTGCCCGGAACCGAGTAAACACGTGTTTCGAGATGAGCTCGAGTTTCCGCAACTTTCACATTTACCGTCGGGTCGCCCGGCCACGGANACTCATTTCCGGGAAATGTCATCTCTTCCTCTGCACTCGACGTTTCACTTTCATAAACTGCATAGACGCAGCTGTGTTTGTGCGGATACAGTTTTCACTAGTTTGCAGTAAAGTTCTGATTTCTGGGAAGTTTCGCTCGTGATATGGATGCAGTGCTGGATCCACAAAAGAAAACGCCGTTGACGAGCCCAGAAATACACGAACGTTATTCGCGTCGGCAAAACTGAGTAAACACGTGTTTCGAGATGAGCTCGAGTTTCCGCAACTTTCACATTTACCGTCGGGTCGCCCGGCCACGGANTGAGTAAACACGTGTTTCGAGATGAGCTCGAGTTTCCGCAACTTTCACATTTACCGTCGGGTCGCCCGGCCACGGAAGAGCACCTTACGTAAACGTAAATTTTAATTTTACTACCGGAATGGCCACCTTTTTCACTTTTACTCGGATTTCATTGAAACGCGGCAGAACACACATGCTGTTCCACTCGGCGACAACCTACACCCAATTCAGTAATCTGCAGTTTTGACGTAACTGATTTTTCTTATTTTCCGAAAGAAAAAAAAAACTCTTTGTCAGTGATTATGTATTTTTCTAGTTACCTCTTTACCTGCCGGTGGAACTGCACGACGAGTGAACATTTACAAGTTTCCGGACTTTNATGTATTTTTCTAGTTACCTCTTTACCTGCCGGTGGAACTGCACGACGAGTGAACATTTACAAGTTTCCGGACTTTTACCCAATGCAGTGAATCTTTCCTCCAAGGAGGTTTATAAGAGCGGCCTTACAATATCTGCTTTCATATTTCTCCGAGAAGAAATACAACCTTNCTTTCCTCCAAGGAGGTTTATAAGAGCGGCCTTACAATATCTGCTTTCATATTTCTCCGAGAAGAAATACAACCTTTATGCGTAACTAGGCTGACGTGTTTCTCGCGGAATGATCTACCCCCAGGCGATACTTGAATATCGTAGGTGCGCACTGCAACTTGTAGGGGTTATTGTTCAGCATGTCTATGTGAGAAGACATTTCTTACCTCCCTTAGAAAATCACAATAAAGTTACTCCAACACGAAGCAGCTAAAATTAGCCAACCACGAAAATGCATTTGAACTAAAGTGTTTTGGAGTGTAACTGGTCTTGAATTCTTTTCACGATAAACAGGTCCCCCTATGCATAACTAGAATTTTATTCTTCAGAGTTGGGTTGAGTTGAGTTGCTGTTAATATTACGGTCTTGAGAGCCGATGAGGGAGAAATGAGGCGAGAATGGAGCAGCACCGGAGCAGCGCCGGAATGCCAGGGCGGGGAAACGGAAGATCCCCGACTAAACCCTCTGACCAGCGGCATCGGCACGATTCCCACTTGCGAGAAACCGGGAGTGACCCGGCCGGGGATTGAACCTGGTTCGACTTGGTGGGAGGCGAGCGGTCTAACCGCTCAGCCACCGTGGCCCCTTATTTTTCAGAGTTGTGCTCTTTCCAGGCAAATGTGGCTGATACCACGCCCGGTTAGAGAGACTGGCTTGACGGATATTGATCGGCGCGTTAAGGGCGAGTATTCTAACCATCGTTGGTTTACGTACGTCTCTATTCCTCCATTACTTAATATTCAGAGGCAATATTTAAAAATCAAGTTTGTCAAGGCATAGCGAACATCTTAACACTTGTTTCGAAATACAACTTGATGTTCTTGCATGATTTGTTTCACACCTGTAAACGTATTCAAAGATTGCCTCATTATTTAATGAGTTCAGTCCCGCGTAGTAAAATACAGATAAAACTTAAGCCATACAAATAAAAANAAGATTGCCTCATTATTTAATGAGTTCAGTCCCGCGTAGTAAAATACAGATAAAACTTAAGCCATACAAATAAAAAAATTTATTTATTTTGCTAAGTGGTTCTCTGTGTCTTGTAAAGCTTTGGTTTTAATGTCCGGTCATAAATTTTTATTATAAACATTTGTTTAAATAATCCAAGATGGAAGGTGGGGTCCTGAGCGCCGGTGCGGGTGAAACGAGGTGAAAATTGAGCATTGGCAGAATGAAGGGCCGAGAGAAAACGGGGGTAACCCGAGAAAATCCGGTGGCCAATGGCAACGTCCGCCACGTTTCCCATATACGAAAATCATGNAAGATTGCCTCATTATTTAATGAGTTCAGTCCCGCGTAGTAAAATACAGATAAAACTTAAGCCATACAAATAAAAACATTTATTTATTTTGCTAAGTGGTTCTCTGTGTCTTGTAAAGCTTTGGTTTTAATGTCCGGTCATAAATTTTTATTATAAACATTTGTTTAAATAGTCCAAGATGGAAGGTGGGGTCCTGAGCGCCGGTGAGGGTGAAACGAGGTGAAAATTGAGCATTGGCAGAATGAAGGGCCGAGAGAAAACGGGAGTAACCCGAGAAAATCCGGTGGCCAATGGCAACGTCCGCCACGTTTCCCATATACGAAAATCATGGTGACACCGCGGGGANGTGACCATATTTCACCTTTTACGCGCCAAATCACTCAACGTGTATAAGAAACGTGTAATTTTTTATGTTGAAAACTCGACACCATCTGGGAAAAGATGCTCGCTAAAACTAATTAGTTCTAATTTTTCTCTATTACGTGATTGTGTTTTAAAGTGCGGTGATGCGAGTTTTATTGTTATCACGATGGCGATGATTAATATGGAGTAATTAAATTTTGTAGCGTCAAGGCGAACTTGTAATTTGTTCTAGAACAGAACGTAAAAAAAACGTATGCAATACATTTAATAACCTTCTTTTCATCAAATTCACAAGCATTAATTACTCTTCAAGCTGCTTATTTGTTATACCAGTGTTATCAAAATATTATTTTTGGAACATTAGAAATACTATAGGCTACGTTTAATCATATGCGTAATNGATTAATATGGAGTAATTAAATTTTGTAGCGTCAAGGCGAACTTGTAATTTGTTCTAGAACAGAACGTAAAAAAAAACGTATGCAATACATTTAATAACCTTCTTTTCATCAAATTCACAAGCATTAATTACTATTCAAGCTGCTTATTTTTTATACCAGTGTTATCAAAATATTATTTTTGGAACATTAGAAATACTATAGGCTACGTTTAATCATATGCGTAATNGTTATACCAGTGTTATCAAAATATTATTTTTGGAACATTAGAAATACTATAGGCTACGTTTAATCATATGCGTAATGTATTTCGTCATTCCTCATACAAATTACGCATTCGAAGGCTGTCGACACACGTGGGTTTCGAATTTATTCGCAAAGGACCAGTAATGATAGATGGCTAACTTTCAACTCATTCATTTATTAACATACATGCATATGTGCGCGTGTTTCAAACGCCCTCAACAATTTCAAGTAAAACATTCACTTGCTGAAATTTTACATTTCTGAACTTAATGCATTTACTTGGGAAACAACCCATGTTTTCTGACAGAATTGAAAAGTAGTATATACGTTTCCGTATCACATCTTCGCATGGTGCGTACAACTTTCAGACTTCAGAAGCGATAAGCACATAATCACACTGGCGGGGTTTACGCGTACTTGTAAGTTACGGCGGTACGGCTGTGCGTGCGACTGTGTTCAAGGGATTCGTAATAATGTCTGAACTATGCAGGCTGCTTGGAAAGTTGTCTTCACGTGTCGTGTGACACCCGCGTACTATGCGCAAGGAAAAAGATTACGTCCTCGATTTCCGAACTTTCATTTCAATGTGTGTATTTTTAAGTACACAGTAACTCAGTTCTCGCGCCAGGAAATGTTAGTTATTTCGCATTTCTGATGATAGTGTTTCATCTGCGCACACTAAATACACTTCCGAGAAAAAAAATTGTATTCCATGGTTTATTTATAATGGATCCCACGCGCAAAAAAAAATTATTTGCAGTGGAGAAAAGTGTCATGGAAAAAAATATTAATAGAATATTTTTAAACTTAAAAAAATTANAAAAAAATTATTTGCAGTGGAGAAAAGTGTCATGGAAAAAAATATTAATAGAATATTTTTAAACTTAAAAAAATTATTATGTATTTACGTTTCTCAATATATACGAAGACATCTCCTTCAAGCTACCTGTATTCATATTTATAGCTTGTTTGTTTTCATGCCAGCGATTACATTATTNTACGAAGACATCTCCTTCAAGCTACCTGTATTCATATTTATAGCTTGTTTGTTTTCATGCCAGCGATTACATTATTATAGCAGCTAGTTAAGAAAAATAATGTATGTAATAAAGTGTAAAATAAACTATTGTATTAAATACTGTGTGTGTTACTACGCATGGTTTAAACAAATTTAAAAAAGTTGAAAATACAAAAATAATATAATGGTTATTTTTACTTCCAGCATATTTCATGTAAACCAGCATGCATGCCTTACCAAGGGCTTGGACTGAGGACTACACTATAAAGAAAACTGCATTAGGAGATGGAGGAGTGGTGAGGATGAAGCAGCGCTNGGGGGGTCCCGAGAAAACCCGCCGCATAGTCCGGCATGATTCCCACGTTCGAAAATTTGGGAGTGACCCGACAGGAATTGAACCCGGATCGCCTTGGTGGGAGGCTAGCGTCCTAGCCCTTGGAGACGGAGGCACGACGAGGCGACTTCTCAGTTTGGAGGCAGAAGACGTCGAAATACAGAAGGGGAAGGGAAGAGCGTGTGCGATGAGTTATGAGCAAATCGGGCAAGTTGCGTTCTGGAGGTCTCGCATGTGGCCTGTTACACTTCGCAAGGACGGAAGGTCTCGACTGTGCAACCGGTTTACTTCGGCCGCCGTCTGCTACATATATTTTTTTTCCGTGCAGCCGGAGGCATTTGTTTTGTTTCAGCTCCGCCAACGAGCTAGACGACGTTGTCCCGTGACCTTGAGGCGTGCCACGGCGTTCGCCGAAGCAACAACGGGAGCTAGAAAGCTTGCTGTAAATGCGTGTGATTCACCGCATCCACAGTCACAGAGTAAGTACGTATACAGAGGCGCAACAGGCGCTTATTCCGCCAACTCCGTCCGCACACGCCGGCAAAATGGCGTCACCGACTAGTGACATATCGGCAGAGACCTGAAAAATTCGCGAGTTCAATGACCTGCAGGCTAGACTCTATAGCCTTATGTACATATATGCCGATATCAAGTGCACATTGGTTGTCTGCCGTCACAGCGGGAGGCGAAGATTGGGCCAGCCTTCTCCAGGAGGTGTCAAACATCGTGTGGACCAATGGCTGAAGTTTTATTAACACACGTGTTTTGAATTCTAGCCTGTCCCGAAATGAATCCGCAAGTTTTTCAGGTTTCTACATATCGGACGTGGTTTGTCACTCAGCACCTGGTAAGTTCAGTCAGCCCGCACGGCAGGCCAACTCGCAGCACGCCGTAGCCAATCAGAGATGAGATCCGTTCCCAGAGCCTCTCGAAACCAATGAGAGAATGGGTGCACCCTCACAGTAAAAACTCTCTGTACTTGTTACAATAATAATAATAATAATGGCGTGTGGGGAGTGCACCCAGGGCAAGGCGACACCCTCCGAGTGACGGTCTTTCCAGCTGGGACCGTCATCCCCGAGCATGACAGAAATGAAACCCTAGAATGGAGCGGCGCTGGAATGCAAGGGCGGGGGAAACGGGAGTACCCCGAGAAAACCCGCCGTCAAGCGGCATCGTCCAGCACGATTCCCACATGCGAAAATCCGGGAGTGAACCCGCTGTACTTGTTACAAACAATTCTTCGGAGACTAGTCGTCAAAGATTTTTTTTTAACTCTACAGACATAATATTGTATTTTTAAAAACACATTATTTTAGAAATCACACAAAACTGTTTAGGTAACTCAACATTTATAATAAACTCTAAGTCTACATCACTTGTTAGTTAGAACTCAATATTAGTTTCGCACGTTCCCCGCTAAGAGATTTTGAGAAATTGTGTCTACATTATTTGTAGTGTTACAAAATTATCTTTGGTGACCGGTTGCCAAAGAATTCCTTGTGTAAACGCAGAAAATGTTTGCAGTGCAAATCAGAGGAACCACCGTGCTTTTTCACTTCTGTACGCTTGTCCGTTCTGTACCACCGTCCCGCTGTCCCTGCAATGGAGCGGTTTTCAAGAGCTGTGCTGCGGCTAATGATGCCGCCTGGCGCGCCAAGGACAAAGATGGATTCACAACCTTCAACTAGCTTTATTTACGTAGGCTAGAGAGGCAAAGTAGCTCAACTTTAAACTTACATTTAACGTACGTACGGCTGAACTCTCAACCAATCAGAATGTCCGATTTAATGATAAATTCGTTACTACGACTATTAAGGTAAAGTCTTCAATAAACGAAATTCTGTTTTATTTGACCAATATTTAAACATTATACCATGCTTTGCACAAATTCTGCAAAAAAAAAAATAATAATAATTTTGCTTCGTAAAGTTAAGTTTTTGTTTTAACGTCTGCCAACAGAATACGCATGCACGTGCGTACGTTACGAAGAGATTGTGAATCCGCCTTGGGTACCGCGTAATATTTCTCCTCGTGAAAAATGTCTTCTCTCAACGAATGACTATTGACATGTGACTTTGCGTTTTCCCTTCATGACGAATTTCAACTCGTGTTTTTTTTTTTAATTATGGAGAGAGATGCAATCACAGAGTAGATACGTAAGTAGGCTACACAGAGACGAGATGACGTGGCTGTTCCTTTGATGTTGACGTACCCATTCCCTGATTGGCAGAACGAGGCTCTTGGAACGGGCCTTGTGCCTAATTGGCTACGGTGTGCTGCGGAAGATTCCCTATTGGCTGGTTTGCCGACTGCCTGGTAAGTTACCAGGTGCTGATTGTCGAATGGCGTTCCGACATGTTGCAGGTCAGTATCACCATTTTGCTAGTGTGTGCGGCTGGAGATCGCGGAATGAGCGAATTTTTCACTTCTGTACACCTACCTACTCTATNGCCATTTTGCTAGTGTGTGCGGCTGGAGATCGCGGAATGAGCGAATTTTTCACTTCTGTACACCTACCTACTCTATGGCACATCCATCCCTTCACTGTAGTGGCGGCAGATTGTTTCCCGTACAAAATATTTTTTTTGTACATTTCACAAACAATTATCTGGAAAAAGTTTGCCAAGATTTTTCTTCTAACACTACAAGTGAAATATTGTGTCATAACATATTCTTTTTATATTTATGAATAAATATACGCATTTGTTTACGTATCTCCATACAGCAATAAACATGAAATCTACAGTATATTTATTATATACATTGCTTTATGAAAAACATATATTTTTTCGAGTATCTCCATGTCAATGACATAATTGAAGTTGTTAATATTCAAAGTTAGTTTTAACATTCCACAGTAACGTGTTTCAAAATGTGCTCTAATTTTCTGGTAGTGCTACAAAAATCACCTTGGCAACAGGTTTAAAAAAAAAAAAAAAAAAGTACGTAAAACACAAAAATTATTTTTAGAGTGTCTGAAAGGCCTTTTAACAAATATAAACAGTTGACATATGACATTTACGTTTTTACTTCGCGATGAATTTCACCAAAATGTTCGTTACGGAATCTTACACAACGTGGCTCATTAATTAAGAAGATTATTTACTTTTCAGTGAGCGTCTCTGTGTAAACTGTGCGAAGGCCTGTAGCTGTAAAGATAAACAGCTGTAGTTACTTTCATTTTTGGTGTTGGTCAACCTGCGTGCACGGAGAAACTTCATTTTTTGTGGCTGGCCAGCTTGCGTAAAGAACCCTGACCTCACATTTGAACGATACTTCCGCTTGGCCGATAAAAAAAANTTTGTGGCTGGCCAGCTTGCGTAAAGAACCCTGACCTCACATTTGAACGATACTTCCGCTTGGCCGATAAAAAAAAGGGTTTATGACTTCAAATTTCTTTTTTTATAAACTGCGGTTGTTATAATGCTGAAAACTATGGAATTATTATTTTTAATTTAGCAATCGCTAGTTAAAATATTAAGCTAAATGTCAAGACATGCTCGTTTATATATGATGTTCCGTAGAAAACCGGCGGAAAATATTAAGATGGTCGGTGAGCCATGTATTCAAAAAAGTTTAAGAACCACTTCCTTCAATGTGTTCCGANGGCGGAAAATATTAAGATGGTCGGTGAGCCATGTATTCAAAAAAGTTTAAGAACCACTTCCTTCAATGTGTTCCGAAATGCGCGGTGTAGTTGCACCACAAACAGACACAGTGAGATGACTTGCAGGTTTTCATACAGCGCAAAGTCATCGATGCGACACTTTCAAGCCTAAGTTGGGGTCAGCTTGGTTCGTAAGCCGACCTGTGACAGTCCGGGAGGCATACAGGCTGGGACGTTCCGTAGTGGACAAGCACTTTCCGAGCAGAGCAGAAAGAATGTGGCAGAGCCAGCCATACGTCACTAATCCAGCGCAGCAGTGAGTACGGCACGCATGTATACATAGAGCGAAGTACACTGAAGAGCCAAAAAAACTGGCATAGGCGTGCGTATGCAAATACAACAGGTATGGAACCAGAGTAACGCGATGCGGTCGGCAGCTAGATCGGTTACTGCTGCTACAATGGCAGGTTATCAAGATTTAAGCGAGTCTGAACGTGGTGTTATAGTCGGCGCAAGAGAGATGGGACATAGCATCTCCGAGGTAGCGATAACATTTGGATGTTCNTGTTATAGTCGGCGCAAGAGAGATGGGACATAGCATCTCCGAGGTAGCGATAACATTTGGATGTTCGGGTACGACCGTTTCACGTGTGTACCGTGAATATCAGGAATCCGGTAAAACATCACATTTTCGACATCGCTGCGGCCGGAAAAAAGATCGCGAAAGAACGGGACAAACGACGACTGGCGAGAATCATTGAACGTGACAGACGTGCAACCCTTTCTAAAATTGGCGCAGATTGGATTTGTGGACTGCCCTGCAGGATTCATGGTGTGAATTGCCTCCTGCATACCTTCAGACATTAGTCGAGCCCATGCCACGTCGTCTTGCGGCACTTCTGCGTGCTCGGGGGGCCCTACACGATATTAGGCAGGTGTACCAGTTTTTTTTTTGGCTCTTCAGTGTATATACTCGTGCGAATGTGGTGGAACCACTCATCCACGCACCCATATTCTAATGAAGTAATGTGTATGGCACACAAGGGCGTACGTTGCTGAGACGTACCTCTCTGGGACAGTTGATCAGCAACTGATGAATNCAGTGTATATACTCGTGCGAATGTGGTGGAACCACTCATCCACGCACCCATATTCTAATGAAGTAATGTGTATGGCACACAAGGGCGTACGTTGCTGAGACGTACCTCTCTGGGACAGTTGATCAGCAACTGATGAATCTCACGTGTTCTACAGTGAGATGAGAGCTTACAACATACATCCGCCACCCAAGCAAAGCCAAGTGAAAGACCCGCACTTCCAACCCCTTACGAGGATGAAGAATCCACAGTACTCCATTACTACAGGTTAAGTACTTAAGTGCGTACGGGATTATGGTTTGCAACGTTATAGGAGATTAATTGTTCATATGCCATCTCCCGCGAGTATGCCCCGTGTCTCGTATGGCGTGTCGGTAGGACGTATGTAATTGCCCAAAAGTGAATGAACCCTTTATAGGTTGTTAACAGCAAACTGAGCTCTTTTGAAAGCCCTGCTTAAGATCTAGTTGTATGCACGTTGTGTATTCTTCCGCTTTACGTAGAATTGCCATTGCCATGTGCCTCATCACTTTATTAATGTGTCGGCCAAGTGAAACTGTGAAATTATTAAAAAAGTAAACACTTTACAAATCTGCCCATTTTTACCCTAATTTCCGAAGGAAACACACAGACACAGAGTCCTGTCTGTGTGTCTGTTCTGTGTGTATGTGTGTCTGTCTTTGAGTTTCTGTACGTGTGTTACCCCCCGCCCCCCAACCAGTTAAAGTTTTGAGCGCGTGTACCGAATTTCACGAAATTTGGTACACATATAGTACTTAGTAAGGACACCTGACTTATATAGTTTTAGACCACATTGGACACTTACTTTCAAAATGGCGATAATTTAAAGTTTTTGGGGGATATGTGATATCTCGGGAACCATTCAACCGATTTAAACTAAATTTTTAATGCTGGCAGAGCGTCGTGTAAGCATTAAATATTGAAATGGATATTGTTATTGGTCACCATTTTGGAAAATAGTTCCAAATGAGGAAATAAATATTCTTCATTATATCTTGAAAACTATTAAACCTATTCTCACCCAATTTGGCAGGTAAGTAATACTATGGTAGGCCAAGTAAACGTAAGGGAATGAACATGATTAGGTAATTATTTTCAAAATGGTAGCTATACAAATGACTTAGTTTTATTTGGTATATCTGCCGTACCATTTAAACAACTTCAACCAAATTTTGTATACTGATAGTATATGTTAGAAGCATCATGTATACGTACACATAAACACTTTTGTCGGTCATATTAAAAGATAGCGCCATACTAATAAATAAAGTTATTATGTAATATCTCGATAAAAAATTAACCGATTCGTACCAAATTTGGTAAACACGCAGTATTGAAGTATATGATGTTAAATGATATGTCTTAAGCATGTAAGATAATTATTTTCAAAATAGCGGCCATGTAGNAGTATTGAAGTATATGATGTTAAATGATATGTCTTAAGCATGTAAGATAATTATTTTCAAAATAGCGGCCATGTAGTTATTTTAGTTTAGAATGCTATGTCGTCGAAACTATGTAATCAATTCCAACAACTTTGTATGCTGGCAGTAGATATTACAACTATCAACTGTATCTACACGGAGCTAATAAATAGCACTGCCGCAGGTGATGTAAACTGGTATTTTTAAGTAGGTCAGATACTTATTATCAAAATGGTGGCTATATAAATATTTTAGCTCAGTATATTTTATTAACGAAACAAGTTCCAGCTTAAGTTCATATGTCGGCAGTGCCTATTACAAACTTCAAATATGTCTATACAGAGCCTCATTTCTTTGAAATTTTGTACGATAGCCCCACCAATGAAAAATATAGTTTTTGTCACATGTCTCGGGGAAACAATCGATACATGCCATACATATAAAACAATTTAACCAAATCCAACCAAATTTTGTATGTAGACATTGTACATTAGAAGCATTGTATATAAATCCTCTTTTTTTCTTGGAAATTTGTACGATAGCGTCAAATAAGAAAACAAAATTTTTTATAGCATATCTCAGGGACCAAACAACCTATTTCCACCAAATTATTCACACAAGTAGCGCCACGGTAGGCCATGTAAACTTACATGTTTTCAGTGGCTCAGTCACTTATTTTCTAAATGACGGCCCTCTAAATATTTTAAGTTAGTAAAACCTATAATTCGGACCCTAAGACTGATTAAATCCGAAGTTGGTGCTACGAATCCGTCCTCCATAATGCACTGCATTGCCCGCTAGCTTATTGTACGAGGTTTTCTGGGATCAAGTCCCGAGTAAGGAACGTGTGTATCTGTCATTGTCTCATTAATGTTGCAAACGTCTCTGGTTTAATTTCTAATTTTATTGCTTTCAAAGTTAAGTCAAGTCCTACCTACAAACTCAGTATATAAGAACGTATTTAATAATCAGTTGCACCCATGTTGAGGAAAGTAGGGTTATTAGTTATATCAGTAACTTCTTGTTTCATTTCGATGGATTAAAAAAAATACAGGAAGCGAAAGAAATAATTTCAGTCGCCTTTTCTTGCCTTAATATACCTGCAATTAAGTCACATCTTTTACAAGTCAAGCACTTAAACTTTTTTCAAAGAGTCAACAAAACGGAAAATATGCTAGTATTATTCCATGAAAGATATTTTCTATGATAGTTAACAGTTCTATGACTATCACAAAAATAACTACCATAACAGATAGTCCACCGGCACTTATAGGTCATAATGTACTATCTGCTGCCACAGTCATCATGACAACGATTCCCTTCAAAATATAATTTAATGAAAATATCTTCTACGTCATTGAGAGTGTATTTGTGTATCCAAATGCAGACACAGTGCAGTTACAGATTACCAGAGTTTGGCGCTGATTTCTAATGATCGCAATGGTGGAGTTATGTGAAGATGTTGTTGCAAAACGGGTCCAAGTGACCCCACAAAGAAGTGTTAACATTCTAAACTTGCTAATATTACTTCTTCACTATGATCTACTGCTAATTGTAAACACAGCAAAGACTACAATCTAGCGCTAGAGGTATGTGCAGTAGAAGATGTAGATGTCCTACCTTGGCTTGGGAGGCTTGAATGTGGGCGAGAGGAAGGACTTGGGCAGCGACAGCGACCGCTGCTGCGCGTCGAAGAAGGCCTTGAGCTTGTCCTCTGCACGTCCCGTGGGCGCGCTGCCGGGCCTCTGCACGCCACGCACCGGTGACCTGCCCACGGACATCTCCTCCAGCGGCGTCGAGGCGCCCGAGCCCTTGTGCGGGCGCGGGCTCTTGCTGATCGTGCGGTCCGACGTCGTCACCCACACGTCGCTTGACGACGACGACGCCGACGACAGCGCGCCCTTGGCCGACGACGGCGACACCTTGCGCTCCAGGTCGAGCGACATGGCGGCCACGACGGTCGCCGGGGGCGGCGCCGCGGCGGCGAACAGCA